>ML791629.1:303718-340012 GCA_009831015.1 Picea engelmannii | reverse complement strand
CTAATACAGGGGTTGGACGAAGCATTGCTGTTACGGCTGGTGTAACGACTTCTTCATATAGCTGCTAATGCTGTTAGTACGCAATTCACGTCCTGTGTCGGCTTTGACTGCTAGCTGTCAGGACTCGTGTTTCAGCATCGTGGTGGCCTCCTCTCTGTCTCAGCATCTGCATTCTGAACTGAGTGATAGCTCCGTGTTTCGGCATATGCATCCTCAGACTGTGTAGCAGCTCCGTGTTTCGGCATATGCATCCTTGGGCTGTGTAGCAGCTTCCGTGTTTCAGCATCAGCTCAACAGCGGCTTTGGGCAGTTCTGTGTTTCAACATCGGTCTGAAATACTATTCTGCAAATATGGACACTTATGCACTTCTAATCAAAGGTTAGGTCAAAAAGTAATGTAAAGTATTATGCAAAACAAATTAAACATATAGTGATGAGAAAGGACGTTGTATACCTTGGAGTGATCAGATGAAGTGATAATATGAGTCTAAATACAGGTGATGAAGGGTATAATAATGGCAAAAAGTATGAGCAAAAAGGTACAATATGTGGTCCCAACAGATTAGTTACTTAGATAGGAATGATCCCAAGATATCACGAAAGCCAGTACTTAGATAACCATTCGAATACCATCTCATCCTTCTAAAAGATTCCCTTCTAGAAGGTTCAAGAATCTATCTTTTTCCCTTATTTAGAAGATGTTTGCACCCTATAAGTTAGGTACAATGTGAACCTCTCGCACCCTGGCTTAAGGCAGCCTGCGAGAATCATGCATTCTCACAGGCAAATGTATTAGTAGCATGCGAACCTTCCTCAAAACTGTGATTTTTGGAAAGAAATAAAGGTAACTTTTCTCAGAAAAGAGTTCTAATGAAGAGCCTGAGTTCATCACAATCATTACATAATCATGATGACCAAATTTATGGATAACAAAATGCCCCCCAAAGTCTGATATTGGAACCAGTGACAGTCGATAGACTTTGTAAGCTGCATGTGTGTGTCAAGAACCAAGAGCACATCTAATCGAAAGCCTGCAAACATCCAAGCATGGACAGAATATCATATATAGCAATTATGAGGTAGGCATTCCCATACTCAGACCATAGACTGATGACCTCATAAACAAAGGTCATGGCCACCAATCATACACTGTGGATCCATGCCGTCACAATATAGCATAGCCACTTGAATACACTGTGGATCTATGCAACAAATTTTTAATCAAGACAACATAGCCACGAAACATACACAGTGGATCTATGTGTCACAAATTATACATACTCCATTGCAACCTGGATCATAAAGAGAAATTCAGGGTCTTCAATCTCATCGCCCAAAGTACGAATCTAACTATGTGATTACATGTGTTGAAGTCGAACATGGCAGAAACCACTTGATTACCAGTCATCGATGCAACCATTAACAAGTGCGAGGGAAATCACCATTGATGTTAATGACTCCCAAGGTACTATAGCAAAATCCATCGAGTGTGAATAAATGATTTGATGTCGAACATCCGACGGAATCTTTCGATCAGGGGTCAATGATGTAAACCCACTTTCGAAAGCGAGAAACTTGCCATTGAGGCATGCAAGCTACAAGGTACTAAATAATTTCTAAGTCTTGATTCTGGATAATGTGCTGAATTCGACGGAACAAAACTTGTCACAGGAGGGCCCTGATGTATCCCCCATCAATGACACGAAATGAGTAACAGAGTTTGAAGGTGAAACAGAGCATTTTGCAAATTGGACTGGGCACAGAGAAGGCCGACATGGAGAGAATGGGTAACTACAGATGGCTGACTCAATATAGGTTTCAGATGGACTTCTCTTGAACATATGAACGACACAACCAATGATTTGGTAGCATTGAATTAAAGACGACACATGGAATGACCTTGTAATCAATCGAAAGAGAGACAGTTGGATTTCCCCAAACCAACTTCAAATGATGAATAAGGAGTGTCATGTTCAAGAGCGACACTCACTGGCAATCAATACAAAGATGAAACATATCCCTTTCCCAAATTTTCCCTCACCATTTCTGGCAAGTACCTTTTTATTTTTACGCAAGATTGAAGAGGATCACATATGCTTGTTTATATAATCTCATCCTTTGGACGAGTCCCTCGGAGTATGTTTAACGAACCCTGAGAAGGAGTGGTTCGGTCCCATCACGGGTCTGTCAATGTTTTTTTAACGAGTCCATAGATAGTAAACTCGAAGGTTTTTCAAGATTATAGAGTTTGGAAAAACACTTAAAAGAGAACTCTCTCAGTTCCTTTTTCATACAGTAGTCCAACGATACCGAAAAGGGTTAAACTATCGCTCGAAAGATGCATACTTCAAATACTTTATCGAGCGTGAAAATAGCAAGGTCGCTCGGAAATCTTTTCATCTTTAGAGAGTCTGAAAAGAGATTAAAGAAAAATCCAGGGGGGTTCCTTTTTCGTATAACCACGATGAGCCCAAAAAATTGATAAAACTATGCTCAATCATGTTCTTATGTTTTCACGAGCGCAAGAACGGAAAAAAGACGCTCAAGGTTTTATGTAAAAACCATAAAAAACAATCAACATCACACCATAACGGAGAAAAATATATCCATATCCTTTTTGTAATCATCAATATTCCACACCTGCAAGTCATAACACTCATTTTTATATTAGTCATTAGGTTTAAACAATAGATAAACATAAAAACCCAAAATTGACATAGTAAAAAGTAATTAAAGTGAGTAAAAAACCAATTTTACTATACCATTTCATATTTTCACCATTGAGTTCCAAAAAACCCTCATTTTACCCTCTAAATTCGGTGTTGATTTCCGGGAGCTATGGGAGACCATTTGACGAGCCTTCAGCAGCATTTTGGTAAGTTCTTCATTCTTGATCTTTTCATGGTTCAAAATTTTGATTCCATTGGTTAAAAGTTCTGTTTTAAGTTATTTTTTGAACCATATATGCGTGGAGGCATTCCCGTAGGTGGACCATATGGGACCTGCGAGAATGACTCATTCTCGCAGATGGGCCTTAAGCCGCCTGCGAGAAGTTAGCACTGTGCATAATATGGCACCTGCGAGTAGCACAAAAGTCAATTTTTTTTGAAAAGTTTATCCAATAGAAAAGATCCATTTCATGAATAAGATCATTAATAATCTTTGTATGTTTCTTATGCAGGTAAATAGCCATAAACATGGTGCTTGAGTGGCGATAACGAGAACATGAGGAGAATAATGCAAATGTCGAGAATCACCCTCCCACCATAGCTGCTTTAAGAGATTGTGGTCTCTTAAAATACTTCTGTATCCTGGGCATGAGAGCCCAAGTCCGATTATTGGAGTATCTAGTTCGAATGTGGGATCCAGACCCGCAAGTTTTCATTGTAGGAGCTCACACATTAGCTATTGACATTGAGGACATATATTTATTGACCGGATTATCCAGGCGTGAGTCCTATGTCAGTCTGACTGGCAGCAGAGAATGTGGGTTAAAAATGAGTGAATACTGCAACCAATATTATGTACCCGAGGTTGAAAGAAAGAAAGGGAAAGTGGCAATCTGGGGAGTAACTGACTTGACTCTCTGGACTATTCTCTTCACGATTGCTCGGATGGCTGGAAGTGTCGCTCCCCATATGGCATCGCAGAGCTATTTCCAGTATGTCATCGAGTGTACCGAGCCCTGAGTATTTAACTGGGTCGATGCAGTATTGCGCAGTATCAAAAAGAAACTAACCAAGTGCAGGCGAGGAGAACTGAAACAATTTGGATATGGATCTTTGTTAGTGTCCTTCTTCCTAGAGAGGGTCCCTGTATTGTGACTACAGTTTGAGTGGAACTTTTCGGGTACTAGGGATCTGAGGATGTTACGATGGTGTTGTCTCATGGCTCGACACATGGCAAGACCAATCGTCAAATATGACGATATTTTCTTTGACTGGTTACAGAACCAGATGTTGATGGTCAATGATTACGTGTATGCTGGGTTGGATTTTCGAGGAGATTCGGATCTAGCACTACCTGAGAACGCTCAGTGGGGATACCTCGGTAAGAAGTACACAATTTTTCTTATTTTAAATGTTTTTGAATTTTTATCATATTTAAATGTTTTTGTTTTATAGATTTATCTTAAGACTAACTCAAAATATTTGTTGATAACACAGACGTTGGACTATATATACCTCCTGGTACCTCTCCTATCCAGCGACGAGGAGAAGTAGTAGCAGTATTACCATAGTATGCCGAAGATTACCAGGTGGTGGAACAGAACTTAGAAGGCCTGACAACAGACATTCCAGATATGACTCTGGAAGAGGTTCCACGACGCGATCAGCGTCACACTATAGGGGTATCCGCAACTATGGGTCAACTTCTTCTTAGAGTAGCTAGGGCAGTAGTGTGTGTTATCACAGAAATTTCATCCACACATGGCGACAAGAACTCCGCATCATCAAAACAGGAATGAAGTCATTCATGGCACATGATTAATTCCACAACATGGAAAAATGGTCAAAAACTATACAAAGTAACCAAAAATTGAAGGGCGCTTTACATAATCTGGGTGCGCGTGCATATGCACGGAACAAAAACGTACCATGCACGCATGTGCGAACGATGCACGGTTGTGGTCGCAAAAAACCGCGCACCTGCTAAATGGCGCATTTATTGAAATTGGTTGGCCTCCCGACCACTAATGGACCAGCTCCCAAGCCGATTTGACCTCAAATCTGAGCTGAATCCGCATGGTAGGCTGGTCAAAGACCTAATTGAGCCCTAAAGAGCCCCTTTTCACACCTCAAAGGAGTTACATAATCACCCCATGCCATGCTATAAAAATCCATGAAGAACCATCATTTTCTCAAGGAATTTCATGTAATGTTATGCTGCTTAGATTGTTTTAAGGACTCACTCCTTGGCAATAACACATTAGCACCATTTCATTGATCTATCCACCCCTCTCTTGAGTGGATATGCCTTGAGTTCTTTCACCATCATTCTCATTTTCTCATTGTAAGGAGAGCAAGTTTGTGAGGGCCTCAAGAGCCTTCCTTTGGAGGAAGAAGGAACCACAGCTCCCTTTCTTCATTGTGCTTTGGATTTCATCAATAGATCATCCTAAAAACATTGGTGATATTGGTTCATTGTGTTTGTTATTTATTTTTCATATGCTCATAGTTTTAGTTTGTTTTAATTTAATTCTTGTTTATTGTTTTTGTTTTTATTTATCTAACCCTTTCCTCTACAGCTGTCATGCCTAGCAAGACCCAACTGGGCATGTAAGCACCCTTTATTTTCTCACCAAGTGACGAATTGGGTGCAAACAGATTGGCGACCATACTGAATTTTCTGATGAACATCTCTTTTACATCGCCTCAGATGATCCTTGGTATGGAGACCTTCTCATCTACCTACGCACTCAAAATTTCGGTAACCATCTATCACAAGATGATCGTCGACATATTCTCCATCAGGCCCCTCGCTATCTCCTCATTGGAGACATCCTATATCGACGGGGCGTTGACACCATTCTTCATCGCTGCCTGACTATTGACGAGGCCGACAGAGTCTTAAACGACTGCCACAGCGGCGCATGTGGGGGGCATATTTCGGGTATTTCCACGGCTCAGAAGATAATCCGAGCTGGTTATTTTTGGCCTACCCTGTTTCACGATTGCATTCATGCCGTGAAACGATGTGAGCAATGTCAGCTCTATGCCAACAAAGCCCGAGCCCCTGCAGCCCTTCTTCACCCGGTCATTACTGCAGGCCCCTTTTGTAAATGGGGCATCAACTTGATGAATTGTAATCCCCCCTCCAGCAATGGTCACAAATACATTGTTGTCGCCGTTTATTACTTCACCAAATGGGTCGAAGCTATGTCCACCTTCAACAACACCGCTGACACTGCAACGCGTTTTTTCTTTAACCACGTCATATCCCGGTTCGGAGTACCACTTTAACTCGTTTCTGACCATGGGAAACACTTCGAGAATGAGATCTTCGTCGAACTCTCATCTCGGTTAGGCTTCTCTCATGATTTTTCCTCACCATATTACCCTCAGTCAAACGGACAGGTCGAGGCAGTGAACAAAGTCCTCAAAACCATGTTACAGCGCACGGTTAATAAACATAAGACCAATTGGCATCATATGTTATTTTCTGCGCTATGGACTTATCGAACGGTAGTAAATACAGCTACGGGTTTCACGCCATTTCATTTAGTCCATGGGGTCGAGGAAACTCTTCCCATCGAGTGCGAAATTCCCACCCTACGCACCGCAATTGAGCTTTTACCTGACACTGCTCTGATGGAGCAACGCTTGCTAAACTTGGAGTCTCTGGATGAATATCGTCCATCTTCATTACAGAACAACGAGGCAACTAAAAAATGACCCAAGGTGTCCATTTTTCGAACCATCTTCAGCCACGGGATCAGCATCCCGTCGCCTACATCATAGCCGTCCCTCGGTCACTTTTCATCCTAGGCACCCGGGGCGCCCCTTTTTCATATCATGGTCAGGTACGCATGCGCATTGTCACATTTGTCAAATACATGCTCATATCTTTGATTCTCTTCAGATATTGTTCACTTTGGGTATTTGGTTGTTTTGTGCGCAGGTACTTACCCATCGGTCATCAACATCATCCCTTCAGGTATATCTTCAGCACTGTCATGTAGTCTTCCCCCATTGTACTGCATTTACATTTTCCAGTCATACTCTCTGATATTCACCTTTAGGATCTTCATTCCCGGCTCTGCAGTACTCACACCTCCATTTCCATCATCGGTACTGTAACCCGGTAGCATTCTCACCCACATGAGTTGTCCCATTCATAGCACCTTTTGGCACTTTTTGACACTCATGTTGTTCTTCATTACCCTTTAGGGATGGGATTCCCGATAGTCTTTCATCATGTTGCATATCAACCACATACTTCTTCTCCTCATTTTGCTATCTTCCCATATGGACTCCCAGATCATCGCTTTATGGTTATGTTCTTTTTAACTGCACCTCCGCAGGATCACGAACCCACCATTTCATCCATCATCAGTTTTCCCATCTGCAAACCTATCTTCATTTCACCTACATCATACAGAAACTCACCAATGAGGCCCCCACCCTCCATCAGTTTTCCAAGAAATTTCTGCCTCCCTGGGGCACTCATTTCACACTGGGGCACTCGTTTCTGTATTTGTACATTTTTTCCAAAACTTATTCATTATTTATTGTACAAACACTTTTATTTCCAGTTATTTTCTTTTGTCTTCATTGTTGGCGACCTGCTTTCCTTTTGGCCACACGCAACCCATGTCACCCTTGGTTGGAGCATTACTTCTCATTTTACCCTTGCCGACATCGTCCATATCTTCAGAGTACTCCACAGGTCACTTACCTCTACCCTCTGAATTTGTTCACTTTGTCCTGCCTCTGGCACAACTTATCCTCGGTCTTGGCATCCCCCTGACACTCGACCTTGTCACACGGTTGTGGCCACTGTTTAACTCATACATCCTCCATCCAAGGGCAGTCTTGAGTCTTCCCACTACTTGACTTTGTCCATGTACCTCTGCCACTTTCTCGCCTCAGTAGATTCCACGGAACCCTTTGCTTCTGGGACTCGCGTCCCCCTTTTGTCGACATCAACACAATTTTCCAGAAGGGCGACAGTATCTTGATTCTCATTTTCTATTCAATGAGAGATCTCAGATGGCACAAGGGGAAACACCATTGCCCCCTGTTGTCGTTGGCCCCCGTAACATTCGACGCCAACACTTTCTTATGTTACGGTGGGTCTTAATTTGCGACTATTGCAGTTATTATTATCATCATTTGCCGAAGACCTCTGAACTTGGTAGGGCCATCAATGCCTGCATCATCGTCGCTGCTTATTACCACGATCATTGCCTCTTGTTCAGAGAATGTTCCATTGCAGAATTGTCTTTTGCCTTTATCATTACCGTCCCCGAGGGCACTGCAGTTGTCTACACCAACACTTCAGTCATCTTTTTTTAGAGTTACATAACACGAGCATGGGGCATGCCCGCCTCGTTTGTACACAGTTGTATATTTTTACGCACCTTCTGGAAGGTTGGGCTCTACCAGTTCCTTTCTTCTCCAAAGGATTTCTCTACACGGTCCCACTCTTTCTCTCTCTTACCACACCATTCTCAGTAAAAGAAACATTGATGGATTTCGGCTATACATATGCTCCTAACCTCATCCCACAGGGGGCATCTGTTATCACTGAAATTTGGTCCACACATGGCGACAAGAACTCCACATCATCAAAACAGGAATGAAGTCATTCATGGCATAGGATTAATTCCACAACATGGAAAAAGGGTAAAAAACTATACAAAGTAACCAAAAATTGAAGGGTGCTTTACATAATCTGGGTGCGCGCGCATATGCGCGGAACATAAACGTACCATGCACGCATGAGCGCACGACGCGCGGTTGTGGGCGCAAAAACCCGCGCACCTGCTAAACGACGCATTTATTGAAATTGGTCGGCCTCCCAACCACTAATGGATCAGCTCCCAAGCCGATTTGACATCAAATCTGAGCTGAATCCGCATGTTAGGCTGGTCAAAGACCTAATTGAACCCTAAAGAGCCCATTTTCACACCTCAAAGGAGTTACATAATCACCCCATGCCATGCTATAAAAAGCCATGAAGAACCATCATTTTCTCAAGGAATTTCATGTAATGTTATGCTTCTTAGATTGTTTTAAGGACTCACTCCTTGGCAATAACACATTAGCACCATTTCATTTAGCTATCCACCCCTCTCTTGAGTGGATATACCTTGAGTTCTTTCACCATCATTCTCATTTTCTCATTGTAAGGAGAGCAAGTTTATGAGGGCCTCAAGAGCCTTCCTTTGGAGGAAGAAGGAACCACAGTTCCCTTTCTTCATTGTGATTTGGATTTCATCAATAGATCAGCCTAAAAACATTGGTGATATTGGTCCATTGTGTTTGTTATTTCTTTTTCATATGCTCATAGTTTTAGTTTGTTTTAATTTAATTCTTGTTTATTGTTTTTTTTTTTATTTCTCTAACCCTTTCCTCTACAGATTTCATGCCTAGAAAGACCCAACTGGGCATGTAAACACCCTTTATTTTCTCACCAAGTGATGAATTGGGTGCAAACAGTGTGTTACCGTAAACGTCATCCGTGACGTCGCCTTGTAGAAGCTATAAGCTTCAATTTTTGATATTTTGGTCTTCGGACAAATTTTTTTTGTAAAAACAAACTCTTTTGATCGTTATATATATACAGACGGCTTCTACCGGTTTACTTTACATTGTGTGAATTGTAAATGTGTTTGATTTATAAATGGTTCAAATGTCTGTCCAATACATAATTAGCCATTACATCTGTTAATGTATTAAGACATCTAGGAATATTCTGATATTCAATGTGATCAAAATATCATTCCAAGAGGCGAATTCGCAAATACACTCGTAATAAATTAGGAATTCGAATATAGTAGACATTACTTAGCTGTAGTACCACAAGCTGCGAGTCGAGTCACACAACCAAATGACAGATTCCAAGCGAGATAGCATCAACCAATAATTCAATAACGACGCTATACTCAACAATGTTGTTGGTTGCACGACCAAGACATACACCTCGTAAAGATATAAGTTTGTTGGTTGGGGCATAGATTTCCCATGCAGCGGAAGCTAAGTTCCGAGTACTATGGCTAGAACCATCTACGAAGCCAATATAGGGTAGCAAAGACTCTGACATCTAGCAATCAAACACAATGTCACATAAGGGCAGAGACCAGATAACGTCAAAAGCAAATCAAAGTAACACACACAAAGTATGATACATAAAATACAAGTACTTGTTCACAAATAACTTATGCATAGTACTTCTTCAAGTACAACCCATTCCTGGGTTCACTCAAAGGTATACTATCATAATCAACTAGCTCATATGCTCCTTTTTCCAACACTCTGCGAACAATGTAAGGACCACGCCACATTGGTTCGAATTTCCTGGATCCTAAGACATCTTTATCTTGTTCATACAGAAGAACAAGATCACCTTCAGAGAAAACGTGAGGCTTGACATGCTTGTCATACTACGCCTTGACACATTTCTTTTGGGCTTCTATTACTAGAGTAGCATCACACCGGGTCTTGTCTAATCGCATCAAATACAACAGACGTTCTTCTTCCACAGAGGTATTGGGTAAGAGTTTGACAGCTAGCTTCAGAGAAGGTATTTCACATTCTATTGGAAGAATGATTTTCACGCCATAGACTAATCGAAAATTCGTAAACCCCATAGCGGATTTAACATATGTCCGATATGCCCATAATGCCGAAAACAACATTGTGTGCCAGTTGGTTTTATGAATTGCTATCATCCGTCGAAGCATAGTTATAAGGAATTTGTTGACTGCTTCGACCTAGCCATTAGCTTGTGGATAATAGGGTGTTGAGTTATCATGACGAAGACCCAACTTTTTCGTAAGTTCAGACATCATAAAATTCCTAAAATGACTACCGTGATCGGTAACGATAGCTTGAGGAACACCAAAATGAGCTATGACATGGTTAAAAAGAAATAACACTGCAGTCTTTCCAGTATTATCGAATGTTGGCATCACCTTGGCCCACTTTATAAAGTAATCAACAACTACAATAATGTAACCATGCCCCCCGACCGAGTGAGGGTGACATGTCATGAAATCAATGCCCCATTTTGCAAAAGGACCAACTGAGACCACAGTATGAAGGGGAGCAGGATGCGACCGAATTTTTTGATTGTAGGTCTGGCAGGCATGACACTTCTGAATAGTAGTAATGCATTCATTGAACAAGGAAGGCCAAAAATATCCTTCACGTAAGATCTTCTGGGCAATAGCATACCTAGACATATGACCACCACATGCTCCATAATGGCAGTCATTCAAAGCTTTCTCGGCTTTGTCAAAAGTCAAACAATGTCGAAAAACAGAATCAATTCCTTGATGGTAAAGAGTATCTCCAAGGATAATGTACTGACGGGCTTGATAACTAACGCGACGTCATTCAGTACTAGACAAAGCAGGCCGAAATGTTTGGGTTTGGAGATATATAATGATATATCCATACCAAATATCGTTAGTGCTGATAAGGATAAGTGATTCATCAGGTAATGAATATACTGCTACATTTTTCGTGGCAGAGTGGGGAAAATCACATATTAACTCAACAAAAACTAAGGATTTATTAGACGTGGCGCGATCGAATTCCAAGTCGAACTACTAGAGTATGACAATCCACATGGAATACTTGCCCCCTAGCAATTGACGTGTCAAAATATGTTGTATGGGGTTGCAATGTGAAATCACTGTAGTTTTCCTGGAGAGAATATAATGCCGAAAGTATTGAATAGCTTGAACGACAGCCAATGCTAGCTTTTCTACATGTTGATACTTGATTTTAGTGGATGTGAGACTTCAACTCAAGTAATAAACAACATGTTCATCATGTGCATCATCCTCTTGAACGAGAACCATGCCGATGGTATACTCGGAGGCAACAAGTTAAAGAAAGTAATCATGATTATAATCAGGAGGGAAAATAAGTGGAGCTTTCGTGAGGGACAACTTCAAAGCCTCAAACGCAGTGTTGGCTACGGTATCCCAGAAAAACTTAGAACCTTTCTTTAGTAGCCGTGTAAAACGACGAGTAATCTCGGCATAATTAGGGATGAAACGATGAAGAAAGTTTTTTTTTCCCTGCAAACTTTGCAATTGGCGCAGCAAAGAAGGAGGAGGGAGATTAAGAATCGCCTCAACCTTAATAGGATCTACCCAGATCCCTTGATGTGAAACAATGAAACCGAGAATATGGTCGAACTCTACACAAAAGACGCATTTATGAGGATTCAAACTAATGTGATAGAACTAACAACGAACGAAAATTGCTCGAAGATGATTTGGGTGATCGACTCGGCGTAAAGAATGAGCTGGCAAGTTGTCCAAATAAGGTTGAACGATATGTTTTATATCGTGAAACGCATAAGACATAGCACATTGAAACGTCGCGCCCACGTTCTTAAGACCGAAGGGAAGTTTTCTATAGGCGAAAGTACCCAAAGGACAAATAAAAGCAGTTTTATGTTGGTCCTCAGGAGCGATATTAATTTGATTATAGCCGGAGAATCCATCCATGAGAGAAAATATTTCACTGTCGGCACAGTCGTCGACGATCTGGTCAACGAAAGGGGTTGGAAAGTTGTCCTTTGGACAGGCTTTGTTAATATCCCGATAATCAACACAAACACGTATACTACCACCTTTCTTATCAATCGGTACAGGGTTGGAAACCCATTATGTTAGAGCCACGGGATAAATAAAACCGGCTTTGAGAAGTTTTTCAACTTCAAGTTTGATAGCTGCCGCTTTACGTGGATGGACTGGACGAAGGCTCTGTCGGACTGGTTTAGCTCCAGGGTACTTTTTTATCTCATGTACAACAATAGCATGGTCGATACCTGGCATCTCTTCGTAACTCCATGCAAAGATGTCACAAAATTCTTTGAACAAAGCAGTATAGGTGACAATTTCATCCAGAGAACACGAAGCTCCAATGTGAACATTTTCAACAATCCCAGGTTTAACTGATATATCAATGGGAATCATGGGAGAAATATTACTAAGGTTCCCTTCGGCAAACACATCATGTGTAGATCCGGGAACGGTTGATATGACAACAACGGTCGACGAAGTCGAAATCCGTTGGTAATTCTCTAGAGTGTGTTGTTCCAGAAACAATATGGAACGATGATACCCATCGTCCCAAGGGGTGTCCTCCATGATGGACATGATCATCTCCTCAGTGGGAAACATGACATGGAAAGGATCGGGAGACAACTCATCAAGAGAACTAGTAGAAGGTGTTGCCAATTGAATAGCTTGATAAGAAGACTCAACCAGACTTAACGCCATAACGTTGCAAAAATGAGTATGATCTCTTGGGTTAGGGACTATCCAAGGGTCAGAAGACACAGGAAGCTCATGAGGTATAGCAGAGATCATATTAATAGAAGAAACTGACGGGCACGGAATATCGGGTGGGGGTGGTATGGGGAAAGTGCCCATTAACGAAGAGTCTTTTAAAAGACCGACACCGACATTCTCGTAACCCGAAGGGGTTTTAGCTATAAATGACACATTTCCAGTACGAGTATCAGAATTAAAGAAGGCAAGTTGATCAACCATAACAAATTTTCCCTGATGAGGAAATCGTACGACACAGAAAAGTGTTGACACAACAACGCACATAGAATCTATCCATCTACGACCAAGTAGAAGATTATAATCCAGGGGAGAATCGAAAAATTCCACTTCAACTTGGATGGTCTTATCTTCTAGAGTAACAGGTAATGATGGAAGAACACCATAAGTCTTAAAACCATATCCATTGAAGGCTTTCAAAGTATTTTGTGATTCATTTAAAGGAGGAGAGTCGATGGCTTTCCAATAAGCGAAAGACATTACACATGTAGAGGCACCCTCATCGATAACAGTTCGACAAATATTCTTTTCGGTGACAACAACTTGTATATGAAACACAAGCTGAGGGGGTAACCTTGGAATATGGTCTTCCAAGTCAAAGACTATCAAATTCATATCTGTTGGATCAATTCCACCTATAGATTTCAACAAAGCCCTTCGTTGTGCAGGACAAGACTGAAGGACTTCAAGGGAAGACATCGCTGAAGGTGTTTGGGCCAAATCTTTGACAATGCTATAGTTATGGGACGCACGAGCATGAGGATTGAAGGTCGATTTCTTAACGACACCTTTCAGGGGTGGTCGCAGAACTGTATCAAGACTCGGTCGTTCGAGATGAAGAGGACCATTCGTAGGCGGAGTCGGTGGAGAGGGTTGAACTGTAGTAGGAGGTAAGTCGTCAACCTTCTCCTTAGATGGAGTATAGTCTTTGGCTCTAGTCGTGAGTGAAACATTATTTTTCGTAGAATCACCGGTGCACATCAAAACATATGATGTCGTAGAAGTAGAGGGTTGGTCATGAATGACCAACGAGGCCTTTTGCTGGGACGGCAAGGGTTGGGACAAGACTGCCGGTGTAGATGGTTTCGGTGTTCCTTGAAGGAACTTAGTAACCTCGGCACGTCGAGGACAATCCTTCGTGTAGTGATCATCACCAAAGATAAGGCAAGGGTAGCATGGTTTGCTCTTATCCCGATCTTCAACAAGAGGGATTTTAGTTTGCTCATTTTGATTATTATTTTAAATCTCCTTATTCTTGCCTCTCCCCTTTTTAGATTTATTTTTACCGATCGGGGTAGATTGAACAACGTTCACTTCAGAAGTTTTACCGGCGGGAGGAGCAGGAGATGGAACATTCTGAACATTAGTAGATGTAGATTTAGGGGTTGTACTTGAAATAGAGTGTGAGTGGGTATGAGTAGTACCAATCACACCATCAGCTGCATGCGAGGCAGCTAGAGTAGTTGAAGCGCTGGAAGTACCATGATGAGGTAGTTCAGGTAGTAAATCGTAAAGTGTTCCCATTTGCGAATAAACGAGATCAAGATATTGAGCACGACTTATAGCCTGCTCCTCTGTAACAACACCACCGATAGCAATGTCTTTACCAATTTTGTTCACAAAATATTTCGTAAACCATTCTGCCAGTAACTGATCAGGGAGTTCAAGTTTAATAAGATGTCGTCTCCTTCGCCACTCATGGATATGATCCGATATATGAGTGCCTTTAGTTTGTTTTAAAAAATTCAAGATCTCAGTCCCAGTATCATAATGGATCAGTAACTGGTAATGTTTGAGAAAATCCATAGCTAGGGTGTTGAAATCAGAAAAGAAACCTCGTGGAAATTCAATATACCACTTCACAGCTGAACTGGTAAGGGTTCGTTGAAAAAGACGTAGACGAATGGAGTCATCCATCAGCGAGTTGGATGAACACCATAAATGAAAATTCATGACATGATTATTTGGGTCCTCTCCCGCCTTGCCATCGAATTTCGGAATATATGATGGAAGCTTAGCAGGAATAGTAGGCCATTGGGGAGAGTGACGAATAGGATCATTTAGAATCCTAGACAAATCTGGCAAATCTAAGGTAACAAGAAAATGTAATTGTCGGTTTACTTGCGGGTACTGATGGCTTTGGGGTGGAATCCCTGTCGGCAAACCAGTAGGACCATAAGCAGACTATCCATAGAGGGAAGACCCTGGCTAAGTCCGTGGTGGCCAGATAGGATAGTAGCCCCAAGGATTGTAACCTTGAGTTTGAGTAGGGACCTGGGGTTGAGTAGTTTGACCCTAACCCCAAATAGGATTAGGTACACCTGGATAAGGTTGGCCAATAGTAGGGGCGGGTTGTTTCCCCCCATCATTTTGAGGAAAGTTTTGTAGAAGCTGATTCCAATACTGGGCCAATTCAGGAGGTATATTTTTTCGAAAAGGTGAAGTTGGTCCCCCCATTGTAGGTATAGTTCCACCCGGAAGTTGTGTGCCAACCGTAGGTTCCGTAGTAACGGTGTCATGTCCGAGAAAAGGAAAAGGAACCGTACCACCCTGTCCACCAACAGGAATCTGCGGGTTTGGGGCAACAGTCAGGATAGTGCCACTAGGATTAGGATTACCAGAAGGAAAATGAGGGAGCGTCAGAATAAAACTGGGAATAGGATGCCCATGAAAGGGAGGAACACCTGGAGAACCAGCTGGGGTTTGCGGAGGTGTTGGATTAGGAGAATTCAACAAAGCATTCAAAGCATGGTAACCTGGTGGCAATGTTGGGATGACATCAGGTATTCTCTGGGTATTGATAGGAGCAAGAGTAGCTGCAGTAATATCGGTTGGGACACTCGTAGTATTAGCGAGATGGGCCATCTCCGGAGGAAGAAAAAAGTGATAAGTGGTAGTCTCCGGTGTAGTTTCTGTCCTTGAAGACACTGGAGGGTTGATTTCGTAGACAAGGGGTGACTCAGTACCAAAAAGGACTCATCGAAAATCACCCGACCAAAAAGGATCTTGGCTTACTACACCGGGAGAAGGCCCAACAGTTGATTCAGAAGACGTGACAATGAATTCATCAGAAGGATTTAATCGCACAATAGATCTTTCACCACGGCGAATGCGATTGTCCTCTCTAGTATTGGTGATTCGAAAATCTTCTAGAGAGTCAGTTCGGTCTACCTATGGAGGTGGTGTAGTAGCAACTGGAACGTCACTTGTTTCCCCATGTGGTGGAGTAACCATCGGGACTTCATTCTGATGGGGAGAACCCTCAAGTGTACCGGTAGGTGAGGGTTGAGTATCATCCAGATGTTCTGGAGATAAACCTTGCATTCTATGTGAACGTCGTGGGGGAGCAATTGTAAACAAATGACAAGCTCCGCAAAGAAATTCCTATGCTCAACTTTGAGAAACAAACAACACGCGCTAGTAAACAAAATCTAGGAAGCAATCACCAAGCAAACAATACCTTCTAATTTTGAAGCCACTAGTTGGTGATGAAATCCAACGTCACAACAACGAGACGAGAAGGGGCAGGCCTAAGTTGGAAAAGTTACGTTGACGACCTGCTTAACGAACTTACACCCTGGTGCAAGCTCCCACACATAATCGTGGGTATACCCTCGAAGGAGCCCGAGTGAGTTTGATCAACGTCAATTCCAGGTACCATGAAGACTTTCCCCTCCACAATCACCTTGGGTAAGAACCTAGAGAGACAGGCCACTAAGGTAACCACAAATAATAGTAAAGCCTAGGGGAACAGTCGTCAGTCTGATCCACACGCAAGGGTAGGGTATCTATCTCGAAATCAACTCAAAAGGCTTCCATTCATCATTGTGGGTATACCTCTGAGTGATCCCCATAATACATGCAATATCTACACCGATGTCAACAAAGCAGGGTTAGTAACTCTGCCAACACCAATGCGACCTAGTTCTTGACCCTTGTGTTAGAAGGGCTTCCCAGGACAATATGTTACAAATGGATTTTAACACTCCCTAACTCAAGATGTTATTGTGTGTTTTGAGCTTTTGGAGAGTGTATCTCTCTTCCTACTCCAAAGCACTAGCCTAACTAAATGTTGGTGTATAAGAGCCCTAGAAAAGAGTTACTAGATAAATTTTAAGATTACGCAATGTTTTTAAAAGTTGTTGTTTACCCAAAGGTCACGGAAGTGAAACTCGTGTTGTATGACTCTGACCCAAAAATGCAAGGATAATAATGAAATATAACACTTTTTCATTCAATGAATCCTATTTTTGGGAAAGAGAGAGAAGTTTCCAAATCAACCCTGTACTACAATGCAATGGACAATTTCCTTTCATATGTCAATGCAAACAATCATTTATTAAATGACAATTTCTATGTGTCTTTTTCAAATACTTCAACAAACTCTGAAATTTGATTTTTCCATGTTTTCTAAAAGACAAAAACAATGTTTTTTGAAAGAAAAGATTATTGTTCACTTTCCAAAAATAATTCTCACGATATCAATGAGAAAACATCAAATCAAATCATAAAGAATCAAGCAATAACAACCCAATCAACTCTTTCAATGAAAGCAAAAACAAAGAGCAAACCAAATAGTCTTCTCAATGCAAATGAAAATGTTCTTTGAAACCAACAAGCAAATGAGAAAAAAACAAACACTCAACTCTCAACCAATCACTGGTTCTCAACCAATCAGACACACTCAGCTCTTGAAGTCAGAGAGAATGAATTTGCCAATAAGAGTCAAGAAACGAAAGTCAAGCTACAAAGGACAAGAAAAACCTTGAAACCCTAAAATTGTTCAAGCATGCAAACTAAAGAAAAAGCTATATCAATCAGAATTCCAAGAAGCCAATAAGATGTATTTCAACTGATCTGGGCAGTCAAAAAGATAAAAACTCAATTTCAATTTTTTTTTTAAAGATTGTTCGCAGGAAAGGAATGTAACATAGTGTGAGAAGCTATGATTCTCGCAGGAAACCTTTGAGAAAGGTGTGAACACCTCGCACTGAACCCTATGAGCAGGGTGCGAACCTGACCAGTTCTCGCAGGCTGCAGTTAAATGCAGTGCGAGAAGTCCTGAACATGAATTTTTTTTTGAAGAATGGAGTAAAATTCAAACAGGCTTCTGAACCCAGTAAGTCTATCAGGATATCCTGAAGACTCAGAGACTGACAAGACAGGATAAAAATGAAACTAGAGAAAATGGCCACAGAAAAACTTAAAAACCATAAATAAAAAGGGAATCTCCCTAGTGGAGTCACCAATTTTGTTTTAGGATAAATCCGTAAGTGCAGACATGAACCGATCTCCCTAGATCCACCTGGATCTAGAACAAAGTAGGACAGAATAATACTCTTTCCCTAGATTTAGTCTATTGAATGAACTAGGAGGAAGGAATCATGAATGTACGTTATGATCGCTTCCTTAGGTCTCTGTTGTACTAGCTTCACTCCAATTCTCTTGTTCCGCCAAGACCAGGACAACTCAAACCAATTGAAGTGAAAACAACTCAATATATTCAACAGTTAATCTATACATATGATCAAGGAGTTATGTAATAAAGTGACATTAGCTTTATGGGAAAGGCACATTTTACTGTATTAAATTGATAGAAAGAAAGAATTACAACCTGAGCCTTGATGTTGTAAGCCTCCTTTCGATGGCTCCTAGCTATGACACACACACTTTCTCATGCATGAAGAAGATCAACCACTTTGATAACCCTACTGGTGTCTCTAGCTGCTGTAGCATCAGTCCTTCATACAATCTTCCACTAATTCTCCAATAGATTTCTTGCTAGTTTGCTGCTTAACCTTTTTCATGAGCATTCCCCTCAATTTATAAGAGAGAATGGATTAGTTACTTGGATAGGAATGATCCCAAGATATCAGAAAAGCCAGTACTGAGATAACCATTCGAATACCATCTCATCCTTCTAGAACATTCCCTTCTAGAAGGTTCGAGAATCTATCTTTTTCCCTTCTTTAGAAGATCTTCGCACCCTAGCAGTTAGGTACAGTGCGAACCTCTCGCACCCTGGCTTAAGGCATCCTGCGAGAATCATGCATTCTCACAGGCAAATGTATTAGTAGCCTGCGAACCTTCCTCAAAACTATGATTTTTGGAAAGAGATAAAGGTAACTTTTCTCAGAAAAGAGTTCTAATGAAGAGCCTGAGTTCATCACAATCATTACATCATCATGATGACCAAATTTATGGATACCAATCCTCTGTGGAACACTGCTCCCAGTAAGTTTCCCACCAATGGTTGACATGGGGGAGAGCCTTAAGGAGTGCGAAGGTGATCTTTTTCTTGTCGAAAAAATTATGAAAAGAGAAATAACCTTCGAGCAGATTTAACCATTTATCTAGGGCATCCGCATCTATTTGACCTTCAAATACAGGAATACCAAAATTAACCTGTACCTTGAAAGGCGAGGTGCCTCCAAAGTGGCCGCTTGATGAATATGTACCTGATGCTATCAGCAGGTGTTGAAGGATGTGGGCAAAATTCTCCATCATTTCGTCCCTCTGTCGCGTGAGAGCTTGCTCAATCAACAGATTGATAGGATTGTCTGCTCCATCGTTTTTAGTTTCTTTGGTCATTGAGGGTTTCTTGGGTGTGTGAGAGCGATTGTCTTCAAGAGAGACACGCTCGAGACCCAACTTGCTATACTTGGACCTCGTCGGGGACATGCACTGAAAAACGATCAAGAGCAGCCTGCTCTGATACCACTGATCCGGATTATTTTCGGCACGAAATGAGAGCGGAGATATAATAAAGAAATGCACAGAGATATTGCTGATATTCAATAATATAACAGAAATGTATCAGATATGAAACCATAAACATAGATATACAGTAATACACGATTTCTATTAATGAAATAAATGTACAGAGACTGTAAAATACAAAGTGAAAGACTCGCTAGAATGGTGGTAGCTTATCTCTGAGAAGAGATGTGATAGCTACTCGCATCCATGAGAAGATGATTACAATGAGGCACGGAAGACCTTTTTACAATAGACAAGAATGACAAAATTCCTAGACATCCAAAAACCTAACCCTAGGAGATGAAGCGCGAAAAGTCATGTGGGCCCCGTTTGGGTAAGTTAGTACATCAACTTCCCGGGGTCGTAACTTTTGCATACGATCTTCGTTTTAGGTGTGTGATAGCTCGTTGGAAAGGTATCGTTGAGGAGATTAATTTTGGGGGATCAATCATTCCTTTAGATATCATCAAGAAACTTGATCTTGAAAAAACTTCATTTAGGCCCTCAAAATGGCCCCGGAAGTTAAAACCTGCTAAAAATAGTAAATTGCCAAAATTGCCAGAAAGCCATTTTGAGCCATTTTGAAAAGGTGGTTGGCCACCTATATCCACTTGGATCAATTCTCCCTCCTTAGGAAGCAATGGTCTCCATTTCGTTGAGTTCCCGGGGGAGAGGGAAAAGCATTTGTTGAATCTACATCTTGGTGAGCTGCTTGTCTTGTTGGAGACGTCACGCTGCTCAGTTTGTGGAAATCTGTCACTAAACTATTGCGGTTGAGACTGATCAACAAGTCGAGATACATGAGAGGACGATGTGTAGAAGGAATCTTTGCACTTTGCTACAGCCTTGTCGACCTGCTTCTGTTGGATAGAAGGTTCTTGGGGCAAGACTGTAGTAGCTGCAGTGTCCTTTTGTTCTTTTTTGAAGAGATTGTGAAGAAGTTGAATTTTGCAGTATGAAATACTACCTTGTGACACTTTTTAGGTGGAATAATAGTCGGAACTACCTCTGGTATTCTGTAAAGATGACCCCCCAAAGTAACAATGACACCACGGGGTTGAGACTCATAAATAGCATGGCGTCTCCACATATATGGTTGGCCCAAGAGAACATCACAAACATCTAGTGGGGTAACATCACATAATACCTTGTCCTTGAAGGGCTGGATGTCGTATGACAATGGACATCGCTGGCTGACACAAATATCTCATCCTTGGCGAAGCCACCTGATGTTGTATGGATGTGGGTGTGGTGTTGTCGACAATCCCAACTGTTTGACGACCTCTGCTGAGATGAGGTTCTTCTAGCTTCCGCTATCAACAATAAAATGCAGCGGGGTCCCCTTCAACCACATCTGTGAATGAAAAAGGCGCTCCCCCTCTTCAGGATCTGTTGGTTCTTCTGGTTGAATTGCTGCGGTCACGACAATAGCAGTGGGGTCTGCGTCAATGATCTGTCCTTTACCAGTATTTTTAGAATCAGATTCTGAATCAGGGTTTGTCTCCTTGTCTTTGATCTCGGCCACCAATGACTATTTTGATAATCATTCATCGGTGTTGTGCCAGGGGATTTTGTGGAAATCACACCATTTTCCGGTGTCCTTCTTTGTCTTCCCATGACCCTTCTTTTCCTGTGTCTTGGACTGGTTTTCAGGAGACTGTTTGTTAGGGTTGTCTTTGTCATACTTTGGTTGTTGCGGATTTGCAGACTCGAACTCCCATTTGTTCTGGTGCTTAAATTTCTGCTCGATTTTAACAACATATCGATAGGCAACACCGAGTGATGAGATGTTCAGAAAATCCAATTCAGTTTGGATGTATCTGTGTAGGGCCCCACGGTATTTCAGAACCAAATGTCGCTCGGAGTGTTTTATATGCAACTTGGTACGCAAGGTATGGAAGGCATTGGTGAACTCCGGAACTGCTTGGCCCCTCTCTTTCCGCAGTGTGGTCCATCTCATGTACTGGTCCTCATAGTTGCCAACAGGGTAATACTGTTCCTTTACCGCATCCACAAAAAAATCCCAAGTGGGATCGGCCCCATATATTCCAGACTCCTATGTGAAACTCTACTCCCAGTAAGTTTCCCATCAATGTGTTACATGGGGGAGAGCCTTAAGGAGTGTGAAGGTGATCTTTTCCTTGTCCGAAAAATTATGAAAAGAGAAATAACCTTCTAGCAGATTTAACCATTTATGTAGGGCATCTGCATCTATTTGACCTTCAAATATGGGAATATCAAAATTAACCTATACCTTGAAAGTTGAGGTGCCTCAAAAGTGGCCACTTGATGAATATGCACCTAATGCTATCGACAAATGTTGAAGGATGTGGAAAAAATTCTCCATCATTTCATCCCTCTGTCGCGTGAGAGCTTGCTCAAGCAACAGATTGATAGGATCGTCTGCTCCGTCATTTTTATTTTCTTCCACCATTGAGGGTTTCTTGTCTGTGTGAGAGCGATTGTCTTCAAGAGAAACAAGCTTGAGACCCAACTTTCTATATTCGTACCTCGTCGGGGACATGCACTGAAAAACGATCAAGAGCAACCTGCTCTGATACCACTGATCGAGATTATTTTCGACACGAAATGAGAGCGAAGATATAATAAAGAAATGCACAAAGATATTGCCGATATTCAATAATATAATAGAAATGTATCAGAGATGCAACCATAAACATATATATACAGTAATACATGATTTCTATTAACGAAATAAATGTACAGAGACTGTAAAATACAGAGTGAAAGACTCGCTAGAATGGTGGTAGCTTATCTCTAAGAAGAGATGTGACGGCTACTTGCATCCATGAGAAGATGATAAAAATGAGGCTCGGAAGGCATTTTTACAATATACGGGAATGCCAAAAGTCATATACATCCAAAAACCTAACCCTAGGAGATGAAGCGCCAAAATTCATGTGGTCCCTATTTGGGTAAGTTAGTACATCAACTTCCCGGGGTCGTAACTTTTGCATACGATCTCCATTTTAGGTGTGTGATAGCTCGTTGGAAAGGTATCGTCAAGGAGATTCATTTTGGGGGCTCAATAATGCCTTAAAATATCATTGAAAACCTCTATATAGAAAAAAACTTCATTTAGGCCCTCAAAATGGCCCCGGAAGTTAAAACCTGCTAAAAATAGTAAATTGCCAAAATTGTCAGAAAGTTGTTTTGAGCCATTTGGAAAAGGTGGGTGGCCACTGATATCCACCTGGATCAATGTATCTATGTAGACAACCTATGTATTTGAGCACCATATTTCATTTAGAATCTCTGATACTCAATTTGGTGCATAGGGTATGGAAAATATTGGTGAACTATGGTATTGTCTAGTACTTTTCCTAATGGAGCTTGGTCCATATCGTGTATTGGTCCTCGTAGCTTCCAACAGGTTAGTATTGTTCTTTAATGGCATACCTGAAGGAATGATATGTGGAGGTGACCACAAATATTTCACATTCCTCCATGGCCCTTTTCTCAGAATAAGTATCCCACCAGTCCTTAACATGGGGGATGACCTTGAAGAGTGCAAAAGTAATCTTTTCCCTATAAAAAAATTGTGGAATGAAAAATACCCTTTGAGTAGATTCAACCATTTATCTACAACATCCACAACTATAATTCTTTCAAATAATGAATATGAAAATTTACTTGTACCATGAAGGGGGTTCCATGGCTGCTTGATGAAGATTCATCTCCTTTGGGAATCCACCAAAGGATCTATGCAAAGTTGTCCATCATTTTGTTCCTTAGTCGTGCAAGGGATTCCTTGAGAATTTTTTTAAAAGGATCTTCTGCTCCATCATCATTCTTCTCATCCCCCATGGATTTTTGTTGGGATCGACTGATCCTGGTGGATATCGGTGGCCACCCACCTTTTCCAAATGGCTCAAAACAGTTTTTTGGCAATTTTGGTAATTTACTATTTTTAGCAGTTTTTTGGGTCATGAACTTCCTAAGCCATTTTGAGGCCCTAAACGACATTTTTTGGAATAACAAAGAGAAACATGTAGATTCCTATATTTTTTCTCACACAAAATTTGCAGTCCTTGGATAGATCTTTCTAACGAGTTATTGATCATGTCAAACGAATATCATATGAAAATGTTACGACCCCAGGAAGTTGATGTAGTGACTTACGCAAACGGGTCCCACATGGCTTTTGGTGCTTCATCTCCTATGGTTAGGTTTTTGGATGTCTAGTGTTTTTTAAATTCTTTTTTATTGTAAAAAAGATTTTAGAGCCTCATTGTAACCACATTATTGTGAATGAGCACAACCATCACATCTCTTCTCAGAGATAAGCCGCCACCATTCCAACAAGCTTGTTTTCCACTGCATTTTACAATTTCATCTTATTTCCTTATTGAATAGAAAACCAATTTGACTGTATCTCTGTTATTTTATGTCAATCACTTGTTAATAATCTCCATTAATTTTGTTCTACTCATAAAATACAAATCAGTGGTATCGAAGGGGTTTTCTCCTTGTCATCTTAATGCATTTCACTAGCGAGGTCGGAGTACAAAAAGTTGGGTCTCGAGCTTGTGTCTTTTGAGGAAAAAAGCTCTCGCACACCCAAGCGACCTCTCATCACAGGAGAAAATAAAGAGGATGGGACAGGAGATCCTTTCAAAATGTTTCTTGAAGAATCCCTCACACAACAGAGGAATGCAATGATGGATAGTTTCAAGTAAATCCTTTGGTCGCTACCAACAAGCAACGCATCTTCTTCGAGTGGAGGCATCACCCCCTTCAAGGTACAAATAAACTTAGATATTCCTATATTTGAACATCAGATAGATGAAGATGTTGTAGACAAGTGGTTGAATCTACAAGAAGGGTATTTTTCTATCCACAACTTTTCGAATAGAGAAAATATTACTTTTGTGCTGCTCAAAGCCATTCCCCATGTCAAATATTGGTGGGAAATTTTCTGTGAGAAAAAGGAAACAAAGGAACCCTCATTATTTACAGCGATGACCACCTGGGAATCCTTCAGGGATTCTATTAATGAATAATATTACCCTGTCAAAACTTATGACGACTTGTATACCAAATGGATCACATTGCGGCAAGAAAGAGACCAAGTAGTGTCATATTTCACAAATATCTTCCATACCTTGTGCACAAACATGGGTATGAAAGATTCAGAGTGAGATCTGGTGCTCAAGTATCATGGTGCTCTACATAGATACCCAGACTAAAATGGAATTTCTGGACATGTCATCCTTGGGTGCAGCCTACCGATATGATGTCAAAATTGAGCAAAAGCTCAAACAAAAGATGCAGAAATTTGGGTCCGAAAACCCCTCATAGAAAAATCTAGGAAAGGGCAGCTCAAACTCATAGAACAAAGGATAGAGTAAAGATCGACAATATTAGGACAAGTCCAAGACAAAAGAAAAGAAGGACACCATAAATACAAAGAAAGATACAGGGAAGTTGTGTGACTTCCATAAGAGCCCTTGGCATAACACTATTGACTACCTCTCAAAGCATTCGTTGGTGGCTGGAGTGAAATCCTATGAATAAAATGTTGGTTGTGTCTCCGAGTCAGAACCAGAAAGGGGAATATGAATCATTGACGTGGAACTCAGTTCCACCGTTGCTACCACCAAGCTCCAGCCTATTGAGCCAGACAAGCCAGAAGAAGGAGAATTCCTCTTCCATTCACAGATGTGGGTAAAAGGCACCCTGTTGCACTTCATCGTTAATAGCGGTAGCCAGAAGAACCTCATCTCAGCAAAGGTCATCGATTGGCCCTGCCGACAACACATTACCCACAACCCTACACCATTGGATGGCTCCGCCAAGGAAGCGATCTTTGTGTCAGCCAACAATGATGACTGTCATAAGTCATCAATCCCTTCAAAGACAAGGTGTTGTGTGATGTTTCTCCTCTCAAAGTTTTTGATGTTATTTTGGGCCAACATTATTTATGGAAACATCATGTTGTATATGAGTCTAGGCTTCGTAGTGTTATTATTACATTGAACAGGAAATTGTACAGGATACCCGAGGAAGTCCCACCTAGTGCTACTTCCTCGATCTCTACTAAGCAATGCAGGAAGGTCATCTCTCAAATAGTGATGTTTGTATTCTTCATTATTCGCTCTCATAATGAGTGAAAGATCACAACCACATCCAGGGTATCTACGATCGAGGTATCCACACAGAAGAAGCAAGTAGATACGGTTGTGGAAGAATACTCATATATCTTCTCCTCACCTACCGAGGTACCTCTACACTGCCAGGTCAAGCACCGCATCGATCTGACTCGCGACTCACAGTTTCCCAATGGGCCAGTGTATTACCACTCTCTGTTAGAGAATGAGGTGATCAGACGATAGATCTAATAAATTCTCCACAAGGGGAACATCTGTCCTAGATCATCACCTTGCGGGATCCCAATCGTGATGGAACAGAAGAAAGATGGAACCTAGAAACTCTGCATTGATTACCGGGATCTGAATAAAATCACATTCAGAAACTGGTACTCGATTCCCTGAATTGACGACCTCCTTGATCAAATCATGGGAGCCAAATACTTCAGTAAGATTGATCTGAAGTCTGGCTACCACCAGGTCCCAATAAAACAGACAGATGTATGGAAGACCACCTTCAAGTCAAAGGAAGGCCTTTTTGAATGGTTGGTCATGCCCTTTGGTTTGACAAATGCTCCAGCCACTTTCATTAGGATGATGGAGGATATCCTACAACCATTCACGAATACTTTTGTAGTAGTGTATCTGGATGACATTATCATATTCAACAAGACTTAGGCTAAACACTTGTAGCATATTCAATAGGTTCTGCACACCCTGTGACAACACAAGCTATACACCAATTTGGAAAAATGCTCCTTCAGCATGGACATGGTCCATTACCTAGGCTATATCATTGATCAACATGGGGTACATGTGGATTCATCCAAGATCTAAGTCATCTGTGGATGAACAACCCCAACCACACTCACTGAGCTTTGGAGCTTCTAGGGCCTTGCCAATTTCTACCACAGGTTCCTGTTGGGATTCTCCCATATTGCATGGGCCCTCAACCAAATAACCAAGGGTGGAGATAAAGAGAAATTTTCAGGGGGTGGTCCCAACAAAAAGCGTTCAATGATTTGAAACAGTGCTCATGCTTAGCCATAGTACTTTCAATATTAGACCTATAGTATCCCTTTGAGATGGAGACATATGCTTCAGACTATGATGTGGGCGTCATTCTCACTAAGCACGACCACCCCGTGGCCTATCATAGTGAGACACTATCATATGTTGTCCATAAGTACCCTATGTATGAAAAATAAATGAAATCCACTATGAAATCCTGCCACCAATGGAGACATTACATTCTTGAGAAGGAGAAAATCATCCACACTAATCATGAGCCATTGTAGTTCATGCTACAATTCAAAAGTGGTCAACATACTTGCAAAAATTTTGCCTCAACATCAAGTATACAACAGGAAGCACCAATCATGTCATTGATTGACTCAGCAAACTACTAGTCATGACACTCACCATGGTGCTAGACTCTTGTGACCATGAGACCTCTCGATGGCCGCAACTCTATGAGACAAACCAAACTTCGCTACCACCTACCAAATGTTGGGTGCGAACGTAGTTGTCAATAATTTATATCTTCAAGATGGGTTGTTTTGTCGCTTGCGCCACATCTGTGTTCCATCAAGTGAGCGAGCGAAATTGATCTGGGAATCCCACTATAATCGGGTGGTAGGACACTTCAGCATTGAAAGGACAGTGGATATTCTACAAAAACATTTCTAGTCACTGAAACTTTGACAAGAGGTCAGCAGGTATATCAGGTCCTGCACTTCCTGGGCTATTTCCAAACCGACCACTAAGAAACAGGGCCTGTACACCCCTCTTCCTACTCCTGACAGGCCATGGGAATCCATCTCAATGGACTACATGTTGGGACTCCCATCCACCAAGCGGGGAAATGACTGTTTTTTTTGGTTGTTGACCTCTTTTCGAAAATGATAATTTGTGGTTGCCTAGAAGAAGAGCATCACAACAGAGACCACTGCCAAGGTCTTCTTTGAACTATTCTGGGTACATTTTGGAATTCGAGAAATGATTGTTTCATATGTTGACAATCGATTTATCAACACATTCTGATTGAGCCTCTGGTCACTGCTAGACACCAAGATCACCAAATCCACGACCTTCCACCCCAGATAGATGGCCAAACTAGGGTCGTAAATCGAATGATTGTGCATATCCTTCACATGTATAATTCCAAGCACCCTCACAGATGGGATAAGAGCCTCCCCTATGTCGAACAAAGCTACAACTGAGCCTTGCATATCTCAACCGACCAAAGCCCCTTTCAGGTGGGGTTGGGATTCCAACCATTGGGTCCCATAGATCTTTCACTTCCCCTTGTAGTCACTTTGACCGACTCATCTCCTGCTCCAGCTGAAGCTGACAAATCCACTGGGTATATTGAGAGGATCCAACGTATCCACCAAAAGGTTCAGTATATCCTACAGAAGTCCAATCACAAGTACAAGTAGCGCCATGATCAACATCATGTGCCACATAAGTTTAAGGTGGGTGACAATGTTTGGTTGCGCATGCAGAAAGAACGCCTTATAGGACCCCATTGGAAGCTTCAACCACTTTGTTATGGGCCATAAACCATCACCAAGGCCGTGGGGGATAATTATTTTGAGTTGAACATTCCTCTTTTCCTTGGCCTGCACCCAGTATTAAACATGGATCTCCTTCGCCCTTGTTTCCCACCATAATTGGACACCTCAGAAGTAACAAAACAACTAACACCAATAGATCTCAACCCCAACTGCATACAACAGGCATCCAATGATTTGATTGTGGACACACATATCAAGGGCACTTGACAACAAATGATCCATATTTATCGAGTCTTCAAATTAGGGCAACTTCTGCACCAAGGCAAGTGGCTCACTTGGGGTCAAATTCAATAGAAATTGCCTCATCTGATGGGGGAACTCAATGGAGTGGAGACCATTTCTTCCTAAGGAGGGAGGACTGATCCAGGTGGATATCAGTGCCCACCAACATTTTCCAACTGGCTCAAAATAGTTTTCTGACAATTTTGGTAATTTACTATTTTTAGCAGTTTTTTCAGGTCGTGAACTTCCGGAGCCGTTTTTAGGCCCTAAACGGCGTTTTTTGGGAAAACGGGGAGCAACATGGCAATTCCCTCAATGTTTCTCACACAAAAGTTGTATTCCTCAGATAGATATTTCTAAAGAGGTATTGAGTGCTTCAAACGAATATTGTATACACAAGTTATGACCCAGAGAAGTTGATGTACTGACTTACCCAAACGGGGCCCATGGGACTTTTGGCGCTTCATCTCTTAGGGTTAGGTTTTGGATGTCTAGAGTTTTTGGAATTCCTATTTATTGTAAAAAGGCCTTCAGAGCCTCATTGTAACCATCTTATTGTGGATGATATCAGCCATCACATCTCTTCTTAGTGATAAGTTGTCAGCATTCCAACAAGTTTTTTTTCCGCTGCATTTTACAATTTCAACTTATTTCCTTTTTGAATAGAAAACCTGTTTTACCGTATCTCTGTTATTTTGTGTCAAACACCTGTTAATAATTTGTAGTCATTTATTTCTTCTCATAAAATCCATATCATCGACATGGACGACCTTGAAAAGGTTCGATTGGTTTGAGTCCCAACTTCTTGTACTCAGATCTTGTCCAGGACATGCATGAAGAAAAATAAATGAAGAGCAGACTGCTCTGATACCATAGACCCATATTCATGAGAGGAATGAAAAGAATAATAGACTGAATAAAATAAAATAACAACAGATATCCAATGAACAATAACTTCTATTGAAGAAATAAAACAGGATGAAACTGTAAAACTCCAGAACTGAAAACAATTGCTTGAATGGTGGTAGATATCTCTAAGAAGAGATGTGGCTACTATGCAGATATGTCTAAGTAGAATGATTACAATGATTCTCTAGAGACCTTTTTAACATTTTTCATGAATGGAAAATCCCTAGATATCCAAAAACCTAACCCTAGGAGATGAAATTCCAAAATTTATGTGGGCCCCGATGGGAAGTTGGTACCTCAACTTCCCTGGGGTGTAACTTTTGCATACGGCTTTTGTTTTAAGCACGTGCTAGTCCATTGGAAATGTGTTTTTGAGAACTACACATTATGTTGTAAAAATCTAACTTCATATACAATTTGACTATGGCAAGCTAAAAGAACGTTGTTTAGGGCCCCAAAACGACCCTAGAAGTACAAAAAGATGTATTAACATGAAAACTTCCAAAATAATCTAGTTGCATTAGGGGGGTGGCCACCAATATCCACCTAGAAGATGTGTAGGAATTCAAACATCCTCGGAAGTGTACAACCCACAATTACAAAGAAGTACAAAAGAACATGTTGAACTAAAAACTGGCAAGAGGAGCTAGTTGGAATAGGTGGGTGGCCACCGATATCCACCTAGATCAAAATATTTGCAACTTCTTCCTTTATGACAATGTATTCTAGCTTGACACTTAATTCAACTACCTTTTCTTTTAGGAAGTGGTAGTTGATGGGAATATCCTTCGTCTCTGAATGCATAATACAATTCTTTTAAATATTGATTGCAATTGTGTTCTGAGATATGATTAAGATTGGAAGATCATATTTTACTATATTACATAAGAAATGATACACCATTAAAGAAACATATTTGGTATCTATTACTTCTAATAAATAAAAATGCGATTCCACCATAAAAGTATGTTATTATGGTAAAATCCTTTAATCCGTAAACATATATATAGTCACGCAATCTAATTTATTTTTATAAATCATGTCAATCATATCATTGGTGACACAAAAGTTCAAGAAAGGTTTTTTCATCTTCTTTTTATACGTGACATTTGTTTTTATGACTTGCGTTTACGGTATTTGTTGTACATCTAATAATATACATAACATGTATTTTGCAATATGTACATGAGTTGTTTGTGCATGATTGAACTATTTTTTCAAAATATTGTATTTGTAATAATACAAATTTAATATTAAAAATATAATAATTTTTATTAGTAACTTAAGATTTAAGTCAGAGTTTTTTTGAATCATTGTAGTTATAAATTATAGGGTTTATCCCCTATGATATGTATCATTTTGTCCATATACATAACCAATTTAAGCAATTACATGTGTGAGATTGATATCATTCAATATGAAAAGATTTCTATGTTTTCTCTTTCTTTTGATTCTATATTTTCATTTCTTTATATAATTATAATTATAGTAGTAATAGTTATATTTCTTATGTTGAAATGTGCTAATCCTTTCTATAACAAGGTACATACACATATATGTTCCTACATTAAATGTAATGATGCTAGAATGATAAGAGTTGTATTCACAAAGTATTTAGAGAACTAGGATGTGAGTTTGTTTGTAAATCATAAAATCTTTTAGAACTTTTATCAATTCAAGATAAGTATTTTTATTCATAAGTATGTTGATTATCTCTTTACTCATTTAACAATAATTATTTAAAAAATATCCATAATTCTGTGGAGAGGTGTTTTACATCTCAATATGGTAAAATAAAATTAAAAAACAAAAACATAATAAAATAATAAAAAATTAAATAAATAAAAACTACATAGATTCATCTTAATTTATCAAATGTTGAGCCCCATCAAGATATGTAAACCTTTTTTAAATTGTAAAACTTCTAAGCAATTTTTCTTTTTAAATAGATTTTAATTAGTATTACTTATACTTAATTAAAAAAATAAATTAAATATAAATTTAAGATTCTTCATATTTATATATATATTTACATACTTTATATATATATATAAGTTAAAACATTAATAATATTAAATTTCATCAAAATTACACACAAATGCATTACCAATAACAATGTAAGAATAAAAAATATGATAATTATGAAATTAATCAAATATATGCTTAGCATTTAAAAAATACTAATAATAATACAATAATAAGAAAACATGATAATTATGAAATTAGTCCAATCTATGTTTTTTCTACTACACCACGAAGGAGGAAAATGGAGAGTGAAGTGGGTTATCATTTCAGGCTGACTAGTTAGGGTTTGAATGACTAGTTAGGGTTTAAAATGTAGTTTGAATGGAATCATCTAGGAAAATGGTACGAGAATGGCGACATAATTTATGGATGAGGCAGGAAATATAGAGCTCTCTCGTCATCCCAGAGACAAATGACAAAGGGAATCGATCAACATACGTGCAACAATTCTACCTCAACATCAAGTATAAAAAAGGAAGCACCAACCGTGTTGTTGATCGCCTCAGCAAACCACTAGTCCTGACACTCACCACGATGCTAGACTCTTGCAATCATGAGACCTCTTGATGGTCACAACTCTATGAGACGGACCCAGACTTTGCCACCACCTACCAAATGTTGGGTGCAAACGTAGTTGTCAATAATTTCCATCTTCAGGATGGGTTGTTGTGTCACCTAGGCCATATATTTGTTCCATCAAGTGAGCGAGTGAAGCTGATCTAGGAATCCCACTACAATAGGGTGGCAGGACACTTCGACGTCGAAAATATAGTGGCGATGCTAAAAAAACATTTCTACTCACCGAAACTTTGACAAGAGGTCAGCAAGTATATCAGGTCCTACACTGCCTGCGCTATTGCCAAACCGACCACTAAGAAACAGGGCTTGCACACCCCTCTTCCTACTCCTGACAGGACATGGGAATCCATCTCAATGGACTACATGTCGAGACTCCCATCCACCAAGCGGGGAAATGATTGTGTTTTTGTGGTTGTTGACCACTTTTCGAAAATGACAATTCTGGTTGCCTGCAAGAAGAGCATCACAGTAGAGACCACTGCCAAGGTCTTCTTTGAACGATTCTGGGTACATTTTGGAATCCCACAAACCATTGTTTCAGATCGGGACAGTCAATTTCTCAACACATTCTGGTCGAGCCTCTGGTCACTACTAGACACTAAGATCACCAAACCCATGACCTTCCACCACCAGATAGATGGCCAAACCAGGGTCGTAAATTGAATGATTGTGCATATCCTTTGCATGTATAATTCCAAGAACCCTCACACATGGGATGAGATCCTTCCCTATGTCCAACATAGATACAAACAAGCCTTGCATAGCTCAATCAACCACAACCCCTTTCAGGTGGGGTTGGGATTCCAACCATTGGGTCCCATAGATGTTGCACTTTCCCTTGCGGTCCCCTTGATCGACTCATCTCCTGCTCCAATTGAAGCTGAAAAAGCCACTAGGTTCATTAAGAGGATCCAACACATATGCCAAAAGGTTCCGTATATCTTACAGAAGTCCAATGACAAGTACAAGTAGCGCCATGATCAACATCAGGTGCCACATAAGTTTTAGGTGGGTGACAAAGTTTGGTTGCACCTGTAGAAAGAACGACTTACATGACCCCATTGGAAGCTTCACCCACTTCATTATGGGTCGTAAACCATTAGCAAGGCCATGGGGGATAATGATTTTGAGCTAAACATTGATCCTTTCCTTGGCCTGCACCTAGTGTTCAATGTGGATCTCCTTCGCCCTTATTTCCCACCATTATTGGACACCTCATAAGTAGCAGAACAACTAACACCAATAGAGCTCAACCACGATTGTATACAATAGGAATCCAATGATCAGATTGTGGAAACATAGATCAAGTGTACTCGACAACAAAGGATCCATCTTTATTGAGTTGTCAAAGCAGGGCATCTTCTGCACCAAGGCAAGTGGCTCACCTGAGGCAAAACTCAACAGAAATTTCCTCATTTGATGGGGGAAATCAACATAATGGAGACCATTTATTCCTAAGGAGGGAGGATTGATCTAGGTGTATATCGGTGCCCACCAACCTTTTCCAACTGTCTCAAAATAGTTTTTTGGCAATTTTAGTAATTTACTATTTTTAGCAGTTTTTTGAGTCGTGAACTTCTGGAGCCGTTTTGAGGCCCTAAACGACGTTTTTTTGGGAAAACAGGGAGAAACATGGCAATTCTTTCGATGTTGCTCAAAAAAAAGTTGTATTCCTCAGATATATATTTCTAATGAGGCATTGAGTGCTTCAAACGAAGATCGTATGCAAAAGTTACGACCCGGGGAAGTTGATGTATTGACTTACCCAAACGGTGCCCACATGACTTTTGGCGCTTCATCTCCTAGGGTTAGGCTTTGGATGTCTAGATTTTTTGGCATTCTTGTTTATTGTAAAAAGGCCTTTAGATCCTCATTGTAACCATCTTATTGCAAATGAGATCAGTCGTCACATCTCTTCTAAGAGATAATCCACCACCATTCAAACAAGATTATTTTCCGTTGCATTTTACAATTTCAGTTTATTTCCTTATTGAATATAAAACTAGTTTTATTGTATCTCTGTTATTTTGTGTCAAGCACCTGTTAATAATTTGTAGTCATTTCGTTCTGCTCATAAAATTCAGATCATCGGCATGGACAATCTCGGAAAGGTTCGATTGGTTCGAGTCCCAACTTCTTGTACCCAGATCTTGTTGGGGACATGCATGAAGAAAAATAAATGAAGAGCAAACTGCTCTAATACCACTGATCCATATTTATGAGAGGAATGAAAAGAATAACATACTGAATAAAATAAAATAGAGATATTGAGAACAACAACATATATCCAATGAACAATAACTTCTATTGAAGAAATAAAATAGGATGAAACTGTAAAACTCCAGAACTGAAAACAACTTGCCCGAATGGTGGTAGATATCTCTAAGAAGAGATGTGGCTACTACGCACATCCGTCTAAGTAGAATGATTACAATGAGGCTCCAGATGCCTTTTTAACATTTGTCATGAATGGAAAATCCCCAGACATCCAAAAACCTAACCCTAGGAGATGAAACACCAAAATTTATGTGGGCCCCGATGGGTAAGTCGGTACCTCAACTTCCCTGGGGTGTAAATTTTGCATAGGACCTTCGTTTTAGGCACATTCTAGCCCATTAGAAATGTCTTTTTGAGAAATACACATTATGCTGTAAAAATATAACTTCATATACAATTTGACTATTGCAAGCTAAAAGAACATTGTTTAGGGCCCCAAAACGGCCTTAGAAGTACAAAAAGATGTACTAACATGAAAACATCCAAAATAGTCTAGTTACATTAGGTGGGTGGCCACCAATATCCACCTGAAAGATGTGTAGGAATTTAGACATCCTCGTAAGTGTAAAACCCACAATTACAAAGAAGTACACAAGAACATGCTGAGCTAAAAACTGTCAAGAGGAGCTAGTTGGAATAGGTGGGTGGCCACCAATATCCACCTAAATCAAAATATTTGCAACTTCTTCCTTTGTGAGAATGTATTCCAACTTGACTTTAATTCAACTACCTTTTATTTTAAAAAGTGGTAGTTGATGGGAATATCCTTCGTCTTTGAGTGCATAATACAATTCTTTTAAATGTTAATTATAGTTGTGTTGTCATATATGATTAAGATTGGAAGATCATATTTTACTATATTACATAAAATGATAGACAATTAAAAAAACATATTTGGTATTAATTTCTATTACGTCTAATAAATAATATCTAGCAATGATTCATAAAAATGAGATTCCACCATAAAACTATGTTATTATGGTAAAATCCTTTAATCCGTAGACATATATAGTCACGCAATCTTAAATTTTTTTATAAATCATGTCAATCATATCATTGGTGACAAAAAAAAGTTTTTTTCATCTTCTTTTTATACATGACATTTGTTTTTATGACTAGCGTTTACGGTATTTGTTGTACATCAGATCATAATATATATAACATGTATTTTGCAATATGTACATGAGTTGTTTGTGTATGCTTGAACCATTTTGTCATAACATTGTATTTTTAATAATATAAATTAATATAAAAAACATAATAATTTTTATTAGTTACTTAAGATTTAAGTTAGAGTTTTTAAATCATTGTAGTTATAAATTATAGGGTTTATCTCCCATGATATGTATCATTTTGTCCATATACATAATCAATTTAATCAATTACAGGTGTGAGATTGATATCATTCAATATGAAAAGATCTCTATGTTTTCTCTTTCTTTTGATTCAATATTTTCTATTTTCATTTCTTTAGACAATTATAATTATAATAGTAATAGTTCTATTTCTTATGTTGAAATGTGCTAATCCTTCCTATAATAAGGTACATACACATATATGTTCCTACATTAAATGTAATGATGCTAGCATGATAAGAGTTGTATTCACAAAATATTTAGAGAACTAGGATGTGAGTTTGTTTGTAAATCATAAAATCTTTTAGTACCTTTATCAATTGAAGTTAAGTATTTTTATTCACAAGATTATCCCTTTACTCACTTAATAATAATTATTTAAAAAATAAAAATAAAAACAAAATAATAAACAATTAAATTGGATTATATATATATATATATAT
>ML791629.1:279397-294870 GCA_009831015.1 Picea engelmannii | reverse complement strand
AATGGCTCACCAGGGACCAAGTTCAGCAGAAGTTTCCTCATCTCATGGAGGAACTCAACGCAATGGGGACGATTGCTTCCTAAGGAGGGAGGATTGATCCAGGTGGATATCGATGGCCACCCACCTTTTCTGACTCGCTCAAAACAATTTTCTTGCAATTTTGACAATTTACTATTTTTAGCAGGTTTTAACTTCTCGGGCCATTTTGAGGGCCTAAATGAAGGTTTTTTGAGATCGAGGTTCTTAATGATATTCGAAGGCATGATTGAGCCCCCAAAATGAATCTCCTCGACGATACCTTTCCAACGAGCTATCACACGCCTAAAACGGAGATCGTATGCAAAAGTTATGACCCCGGAAAGTTGATGTACTAACTTACCCAAACGGAGCCCACATGACTTTTGGCGCTTCATATCCTAGGGTTAGGTTTTTGGATGTCTATGAATTTTGGCATTCTCGTCTATTGTAAAAAGGCCTCTAGAGCCTCATTGTAATCATCTTCTAACGGATGAGAGTAGCAGCCACATCTCTTCTCAGAGATAAGCTACCATCGCCCTAGCTAGTTTATTTCCATTCTGTCTGTAAGCATATTTCAGTCATTTGTTATTAATGAAATGATGTCTTATTTCCACTACATCTCTGTGTTTATGTGTATTTCTGTATTTCATTGTGTTCCTACATAAATCCAAATCAATGTCAATGTTGGGTTTGACAATTTTAACATCTCGCAGAAGAGCCGAGGCGACAAAGAGACAGGAGAATGGTTGCGCAGTGGAATAATTATTTGGCACACCAAGAGACCACCTCCTTAGATTAAAAAACCTCAGGAACACAACTCGCATGAGCAATTCTAGAGGTCCAAATCACTTCATTTTGGGTAGAACAGGATGAATAGTAAAAGTATGCCCTAGACCACTAAAATATATGGTCCTCTTATGCGAACATATTTATTGTATCTCCACAAAACTGTTGTTGACCTCATGCCATAAGTCTGCAAGAACGTTTTTTTGTTCCAGCCGATGAATGAAATGAAAAGTTGGAAGGGATAATATAACCCTGCGCAAATTTTGGTCGAAAGCGTGTGAATAGGAGATGTCCTCGAGACTTTCATTGATTAATGACAATTTGGATGGTTGTTGCATGATGCATTGTTAACATTAAACAATACTAATTGCATACATAGAAAAGCCAACACATTGGATATTGCAATGAGTGATTAAGCATTGTAGATTTCTTGAGCGGCCCAACACGAGGACCCGTGTTGGAGATGAATAATCAGAAGGGACAAAATAACTTTCCACACATATTGGTTTAATGCGTAATAATGGGAGATCTCCTCAAGGTTTTCACCCATTAATGACAATGTTGAGGGTTCCTGCATGGTCAGATGTTAGCATGAAAGGTTTCTAATCGCATAGTAATAAAGTATAGAGGTCACAGGCAGGGGAAAAAAGATAGCTACAAAATAGGGTTGCAACGTACAAGCATTGAGGGTGAGGGCGCGAGGGTCAAATTGTATGTCTCAAATTTTTTTGAGTGCAATACACATAACAGTGAAGAGGATATGGTAGGACAACCAAAAGCACATGAAGTTAGTGGGGATGAAAGGCATCGAGAGATACTTTGAAACATTTGTGAGCAGTGGTAGAGTGACCGCACCGAAATTCTAGATTTCGTGAACCCGACAACAGGAGAATCCAAAACAAGTTAAGAAGGTTTCTGCAAAGGAGGTGAGGTCTGGACCTTCTAATTGTATCGCTATGAACATTTGAATGCATAATTTGTAACACAGAAGAGTGGACGATGTCGGAATCTGGTAGTCAATTTGTATATTGCAGAGAGTGCAATCCCAATTGTTTCATACCTCTGTGTCTAGTTGTCAGTACTAAGATATAATTTAGTATTCAAAATAATTTTTTATATACTGTTAGATAGTTCATAGGGACTAGCATCCATAAACAATGACAATCTCCACCCCGACAGTCCTGCATTCCATGTGTCAATTTGTATATCATGGAACTGCGAGCGTTGTCTGGAGGACACAAAACAATGGAAGTGCAATCTTGAGTCAACCATTCAATAGGTTCTCTCATCTATTTGTATATCACGGAGCTGTGGGTGCTATTTGTAGGCCACAGAACAATGGAGTTCCAAGTTTGAGCCCACCTGCCCGAGAATCCGCGATCCAAAATGTCACTAGATATCGAATGTGGAATTTGTACATGCTCTATAAAATATCATGGGAATTAGTACATGCTCTATAAGATATTATGTGCATACTTTATAGTCCCATAATACACGGGAAGAAAAAAAAGGGAAAAAGAACGGAGTAGTTAGTAGTGAAATTGCAGATCATGAAAATTTAGAGTGGAATATGTATATAATGGAAAAGCATCGAAAGCATCAAAAGGAACAACGGTTAGTCAGATTCGTTGTCTGATTACATAGATGGAGATAAACATATGTCAACCCGCCAGCGCTAGAGCTGCATATTTCGTGAGCCGGGAAACAGGAGGATCCAAAACAGGCTGGGAAAGTGTCTACAAAGGAGGCAAGGCCCAGACCTTCTAATTGTATCGCTCCGAACATTGGAATGCATAATTTGTAACATGGAAGAGCGGACGATGTCAAAATTCGATAGTCAATTTGTATATTGCAGAGAGTGCAATCCCAACTGATTCGTAACTCTGTGTCCAATTGCCACTACTAAGAGCTATTTTAGTATTCAAAATAATTTTTTAGATACTGTTATACAGGGAAAAAATAAAAAATTAAATATTTTTTTCTATACTGTTAGATACATCATAGGGATTAGCATCCGTAAACAATGGAAATCTCCACCCCGCTAGTCCTTCACTCCGTCTGTTAATTTATATATCGCGAAACTGGGAGCGTTGTTTGGAGGACACAAAACAATAACAGTGCAATGTTGAGTTAGCCAGTCCACAGGTGTGCTTATTAATTTGTATATCGCAGAACTCAGGGTGCTATTTGTAGGGAACGGAACAATGGAGGCCCAATTTTGAGCCTGCTCGCCCGACCAAGAACCCGTGATCCAAAATGTCGCTAGGTATGGAATGCAAAATTTGTACATGTTCTATAAAATATCATGTCCATATTTTATAGTCCCATAATACACAGGAAGAAAATAAGGGGAAAAGGACGAAGAAGTTCGCAGTGGAATTCTAGATAATACACGGGAATACGATAAGGGAAAAAGAACCAAGAATATTGCAGAAGAAAATAGTGTTTTCTTATTAATGCAAATGCTTGCGAATACCTATTGAGTTCTCACTAGTTAACGCATAAAGTGCAGATCACATAAGTATATTTCGTACCACTGTATCCACTTGCCACTAGTAAGAGAATTGCTGATGTATATGAAGAAGGACGTGAAGTTGTTGGGGATGGAAAGAAGCAACAAATACTTTGAACGAACTTAATGTATACAAGGAACCCGTGGTGGAATTGTAGATCAAAGATGTTTTGAGTGCAATACGTATATAGATGAACGATAAGAAGCTCGTTTTGCAAGTGGCATCCCTGCAACGGCGGGCATAAAATTGGCTAAGTATGAAAAGGAACAGCGGTCGGTCAGATCCATCATGCAAGGAGATAGATAGAGATGATAAGGCATGAATTGCAAATAACAGAAGTATCTTTCATACCACTGTGTCCACTTGTCACTGGTAAGACCATTGTTGATGTATGTCAGGAAGGATGCGAAGTTGCTAGGTATGCATATCAACAATAGATACTTTGAATGAAGTTAATGTATATGAGAAACCTGCAGTAGAATTGTAGATCATAGATGTTTTCACTGCAAGGTGTATATAGCAAAACGATAAGCAGCTGGGCTCGCAAGCACCGACCCCACAGCAACGAGCATAAAATTGGCTAAGTATAGAATGGAACAGTGGTCGGTCGGATCTGTGTTGCGAGGATATAGATGGAGATGAAGACATTTCATCCCTTCGTACATAGAAAGACGACTAAGTATAAAACCAAAAAGCCATAATGAACGGGAAAAGCAAAATGGGAAAAGAGATAAGTATCTGAGAGTCGGGAAAACCTATTTTTTTTCACCTCTGTTGGATTCTCACTAGTAAAAGCATTAAGTGCACATCACTGAAGTTCTTTTCCTACAACATGTACATGACGAAATAGAGGACATAGGTGTTGGATACCATGAACCCGGAGCCTGGTGTCTAGATAACTGGCTAAGTATTGACCAAGACGAAGTTTTGATATCTATTTCAATAATATTCATACTAGTATCTATCAATGGAGAAAGTTTCGTATTTATCTGAATAGTATTCATACTAATATATATTAATTGATTGTTTCTGTTTCAAATGCAAATGATATCTCAATTTGCAAGATGCTCTTCGGGTCAAAAATTTTGTTGAAACCAGTGAAATTTTGACTGCAAGATGTACATAACGCAACAAGAAACATGAATTTCCATTGTGGTCTCAATGACATAAATTCCTTATCATCTATTCATCTTGTATTCAATGCAATGACATCAAAAAACGATGACTCTCCATAAACATCAATATCTAAATTAAATTTAAGGCAATCAAAATTTGTTGTGACTTTAAGTAATTAAAGCATAAATTGCAAACTATGAAAGTTCCTAGGCTCGAAGATGTGTATGATGGAACACTGGACATGTTTTTTTAATATCGCAAACCCAAACATAACTTCCTAAGATTTGCCAAAGAGGAATTTTTCTGTATTTTTTCCAATAGTACTGATATTAGTATATATGCACAAATATTATCAAATAGAACAAGCTGCAATTTATCCAACACACTTCACAGGAACATTGCATCAAAAATTCAGCTGCCTTGTTGTAACTCATGAATTCATTCTATTTATGGAACCCGAAGAATGGGAGCAGAACGGGTCCTCTAATTTATTTTTTAAATACAGAGCTGAGCCACATAAGTATGACCTGTGAAAAAGTATTTTTAAATGTAAAATGTAAAGAAAGAACAAACCAAGTTTTATTTAGATTGAAGTAGTGAGCAGCAGAAACAAAAGATTTTCCTTCATGTTTAATGACACAAGGGAAGAAGGTACAAAATACAATTAAAACAAATACCAGAAATTGGAAAATACTATTAAGAAATAAACCAAAATTATTCTATATTCAAATAAGATGTGTTACAAAATACAACTGAGGCTATTTGCGACAATGATTGCGATTTTTCCTACCATCAACCAATTAAAGATATGTACATTGATGAAGCCTCTTCACACTTTTCTTGACGTTCAAACTCTTTATGCATAAAAAATGAGTTGAATATCAATTTTGGGTTTTGTACTTAATCGGTGTTGCGAAGTACATCTATCCCATTTTTTTGAATACCTTATTTCTTCTAGATATGGCCTGCTTGCAATGGCTTCTTATTCAACATTCCATTCTTTGTCAAGTATTAATTTCCTTCTGTCATCGAAAAGTTGGGGTTTAAGGTGTTTTCCTTGCAATGTTCCTAAGCATTTACATCCGAGACAACTTAGAAATGTGACTCAGGCCGATTTCAAAGTGAACAGAGTCATTTTATGTCACAATAGTTAAGGCAGGGGAAACAGATTCAAGTATATAGTGACTGGTATTCTCCCTGTATTCGATCGTTTGTTTGGTCAAGAATCCTTCCTGAGGATTTGTATGTGGAACTTATTTTCTTTATTACAAGAAATTGGAAGAAACGTCCAACCCAAATGCAAAATGAAAATTTGTTGAGGTACATAACTTCTTTGGGTAGCTGAGGTGTGGCAAGTGCATCAAATGCTACAAAATGCACCAGAATGCATCAGAATATATCTTTCCTCATAGCGGGGGAGGTATGGTGGCCCACATAAAGGTCTAGAATGTTCAGAGGTGACGCTTAATATGTGGAATCTGCAACTACATCCAGAGGAAACCAAACAAACTTTGAAAAAGAACATGGTTTTTTGTCAAGTCGGCTACTAGAGCCACATGCAGGTCATCAAAGTATGAAATAAAAACTCTTGTAGTGATAATATGTCATTTTATCCACCCATATTGATTTTGTTACCAGCCTCTGAGGAAGACAAATACTTGTGTGATCTCTTCAATTTGATAAAGTGGTCAAATCTGTGTTGTTGGAAGAAGTTATATACTTAAACGAAGAACTATCTTGCAGGTGACCTAAAAATTCACTACAATTCTCGGCAATAAAACAAAGAAGTTCAACAAACAAATTTTCAGGTAGCCTTTTCAACCAACCAAAGCATTGAACACAGGGAGAACACTAAACATACTTGTTCTTTTTTTTTCATCCTCTCTGAGTTTCTCTTGTATAACGGAGTTTATTTTTACTCAAATATCACGTCACATAAAACCAATCTCTCTTCATTCATCTACCCCTTGATCACATCTCTAAGTTGTCTTACATGTCCATGACTAGGAATAATAGAACGAAGACATCCTAAAGCACAACTCTTTGATGATAGAGAGAAATGACAATAAGTATTTAAAAGAAAGGTTGGATGGTCTTCCGCACATTTTGTGTTGATTCCTTTTAATGACATATGTTCTCGATATTTTTAGTTATTAATGCCAATCTTTTTGAATATGTACATTGAATAGTGACTAGAAACACGTATTAAAATTCCCATACCCAAGCAGATTCTCAAATTTGACATCTAAGATATGCAGAATATTAAAGAGGGACATGACATGAAGGCCTCTGTAGGTCACACGTTCGTGAACTATGCTGAAGCTTTTAAAAAAACTAAAATCACACAAGAAAAAAAATAAAATAAAAAGTGTTTTCGCCAATTCAAAATGCAGGCAAAAATCAATTACAAGATCCCATAATATTTGGTTGTCTATTCATTTTAATGGCAGATGTCCTCGAGTTTTCCAGTTATTAAAGCCCATCATTTCTAAATGCACAATATTAAAGAGGGCCATGAAATGAAGGCCTCTGTGGGTGACACGTTCATGAACTATGCTGAAGCTTTTAAGAAAACTAAAATTGTAGAAAAAAAAAAACCACTATTTTCGCAACTTCAAAATGCAGACAAAAAGAAATTACCAGATCCCATAATATTCACCTATCTATTCATTTTAATGAGAAATGTCCTTGAGATTTTCAGTTATTAAAGCCCATCATTTTGAAATGCATAATATTAAAGAAGGACATGATGTCAAGCCCTCTGTGGGCAACACGTTCGTGAACTATGCTGAAGCTTTTAAAATGTGAATTCAAAATGATGGCAACATGGCGCTTTCATAGGTAAGGCACTTTAGTACTCAATATTCTTCAAATTCAATGAGATTTTTATTATTTGAGTAAAGGGGAAAAAACATCTGACAACCTAGAAGGAAGGTAATATATGATGAACAGCTCATTGGCAGAAGCCATAGCGAGAATGTGAATTGAGTATCTAATAACCGCAAAACTACGTTGTGTTTGAGTCTTCATCTTTCCCTGCCTGTTCAAAATCAAAAGCAAGGAAGGGTTGAATATTAGCCTGTCTATTTATTTTAATGGGAAATGTCCTGGAGCTTTCCAGTTATTAAAGCCCATCTTTTCGAACCTGTCTCGTCGATTCTGACTTTTTAAAGCATATTTAATGTGTATTAGGAAGTGCTGAATGTAGAGGGGATGGAGCCCTATGTAACAGACGTTACTACTATTTTCAGTTTTTGTCGACGAGCGTATGTAGAACGTACGTAAAGAAAAGTAATTCGAGAATGCTATTTTTTTTTCACATGAGCCCTTGAAATTCAAATAGTCCGCAAGTCCAATTGTCTATTTGTATATCGCAGAACTATCCGTGCTATTTGTAGGACACAAAACAAGAGTGGCTGAAGTTAGAGCCCGCCAACCCGAGAACACGCCATCCAAAAAATGTTTACTATTTATTTTTTATTCTTTTTTGTCCACCAGGGTATGTAAAACGACATACGTAAAGTAAACTATTTCGTCAATGTTAATTTTTTTGTACATGACGGTCTTCAAATTCAAATAGTCCGTAAGTCTAATGGTCAATTTGTATATCAGGGAACTCTTTGATTCTCAATTTTTAGTGTCCCACCCCGAGAACTCACGATGCAAAAACTGGCTAGGTATGGGACGAGGGCTTCGTGGATACTTTATATATCTGCTTTGCAAAATTACATATTTCCAGGAAACCTATAATTTAATAAATTTCAATGTTTTTTTTCTAGGAGCCCTTCCTTTAAAGAAAACTAATTCGGAAATGCTAATGTATACACCATAGTTCGATACCACCTATCCATCAAGCCGCGTCCATAAAACTGGCTAAGTATGCGACTGAACGACGACTGATCAGAATGATCGCAGAACTGTCCATGCTATTTGCAGGGCACATAAGAACATAATCCCAATTTTCAGCCCGCCACCCCGAGAACCCGCGATCATTAATCTATGTTTTTCAGGAAACCAATAACTTCATAAATTGCATTCTCTTATGTCGAGGAGGATTTTTTTAAAGAAAGCTAATTCGGGAAAGCTAATGTATAGACCACACACGACCTATCATAGGATGAAACTAAACTGAAGTCGCTTGGGATGACCACAAAAGCGCGTGAAAGTAGAGTCAAACACACTTTACAACAAGAAAGTAAAAGGGAGAGAAAAGATATATCTCCCACACAACAAAAGGCAATTTCATAACTATGAAACCGTAGTAACACAAAATCAACGAAAAAAGCATCGATAGCTATGAAATATATTTTGAGCTCGACAAACTCTGCTTCAAAGAATAACATATGCAATTGACATCATCTGCAATTCTTTACTCTGTTATTTTATCTTAATAAGCCAATTTTTCATCTCGCTAGCCCCAAAATCCAGAATCATTAACCTATGATGTCCAGGAAACCTATAATTTCATAAATTGCATTCTCTTTTGTTCAGGAGGTCTTCTTTTAAAGAAAACTAATTTGGCAAAGCTAATGTATACACTGAACACGACCTATCATAGTTCGATAAAACCTATTCGCGAAGACACATCCATAAAACTGGCTAAGTACACAACCAAATGACGGTCGCTTGGAATGACCACAGAAACGCGACAAACTAGAGTCAAACACAATTTACAACAGGAAAGTAAAAGGAAGAGAACAACCATATCTCGCACACAACAAAAGACACTCTCATAACTATGAAACCATAGTAACAAAAAATCCATGGAAAACACATCGATAGCTATGAAATATATTTTCATGCCGACAAACTCTATTTCAACGCATAACAGATGCAATTTAGATCATCTGCAATTTTTTATTCTGTTATTTTATCTTAATAGTATTCTATGAAAATCGAAGTGCAAAAAAATGTAACGAGAGATCCAATCACAGATGCAGCATCCCAACATTGAAAAACCTGGGCAAACAAGAAAAAACACCAAATAAGAACCCAACCAAAAAGCACCAAAAGGCCCAAGTGCAGGCTCAGGATCGGAACCCTGCAAAGTTGAATCAAGCAACAATAAACAACATACAACGAAGAAAGGAACAAGCAACAACCACCCCCAAGGAACGAGGCTCTTCCATTTGCGACTGCAAAAACCCAAACATACAAATTGCAACAACACAAACATGAAAGCAAGAACAACGAGAACATGCAAATAAGAAATCAGTGCCATGAAAAAAGCAAGCATGGACCAATGAACCAGCAATGCCCCTAGAGCGTATAAATTTTAAAAACGAAAGAAAATGTCTTGGAACAAGCCTGTTAAGTAACCATTCAACACTACCAAGCCTGTTAGGTAAACATTTAAGTTTGTTGGAAATGCACTGTAAACATTTAAGAAAAAAATTCGACGTGGCAGGTCTCTGACGTATCCCAAATAAATTCATATATTTTTTGTAAGAATAGTTCGAAGACTAGAGAATGTATTGCAAAGCCATACTTTGGATATGTTACCATATCAAACATTTCCATAAATTTACCTAGCATAAAATGCTAAACCAAACATTCGAATTAATGGTAGCATTTATCCACTTCGACGAATGCATAAAAAAATTTATGATTAAAAAATGACCATATACTACCAAATAATTTAAAAATGCAAACATAGTTTACAGACCTCCAATCCTTAATGCACAAACTAATGCAAGGTTAACAATTTATCAATGTTATAGTCCCTCTATGCTATAGCAGGGACTAATATACCTATAGCAGGGACTAATAAGAAAACATGATAATTATAAAATTAGTCCAATCTATGGTTTTTGTACTACACCACCAAGGAGGAAAATGGAGAGTGAAGTGGGTTATCATTTCGGGCTGACTAGTTAGGGTTTGAATGACTAGTTAGGGTTTGAAATGTAGTTTAAAGGGAAGTAGCTAGGATAATGGTACGAGAATGGTGGCGTAATTTATGGATGAGGCAGGAAAGATAGGGCCCTCTGGTCAGCCCAGAGACAAATGACAGAGGGAATCGGTGATGTTGAGGGATGCAGTTTTGGGAAAAGCGTCAAAACATGTGAAGGATACAGATATGGGGGTGCAGGAAAGGTAGCAAGGATGGGAATATGGAGATATGGGGGTGCAGGAAAGGTAGCAAGGACGGGAATATGGAGCAGAGAAAAATTGGATCTAACAAACCAAAGTGAACGACTGTTATGCATGTAAAAAGGAAAACCCTTGATATAAGGTTACTTGTCATAGCAGCGGTAAATATATACAACACATGAAATATAATACGTTGATAGTTAAATTTATCAGGATGTGGCCATCGGGAAAATCTCTCACGGGCTGGGTGAGCTCCCGTTGGAAGTTTAAGGGTTGGGTGGACCTAAAACTATTATCCAAAGGCTTTTTCACATCCATATTTCCTAATCCCACAGATAGGGACAACGTGTTTGAGTAAGTTATGTATTTCTTCCCCTCCATCTTCACTATTGGATAGAGAGATTTTCCACCGAGAAAGACGACTTCACGGAAGCCCTGGTCTGTATAAGACTATACTCGTTTCCACAAGAGTTCCTGAGAAATCGAGACACTGGAAGGCATAGGAAATGCCATGGGATATTTCACTAAAATTTCTGAGGTCATGAAAAGTAGATAAACACACCTCGTACACCCGAATCTGTGTTTACATGAGCATGGTAGGAGCCCTCCTGGAAGAAGTAATGGTGTCATACCGGGATAATGAACGGATAATTAATCGACAACATCATCATTTTGAATGTTCCTTGTTAAGTTTGCAACATCATCAGATTGAATAGCGCGGCTTCACATCTCAGTGTGTTCATGGCTAAGTAGCTCACAAGAGATGTTTTTTGGGGGGGGCATATATCGGATTTTCCAATCTGCAATTTCGGCGCACGTTGAGACCCCCCAATTCAAACAGTCTTTGGATCGCTGGCCTGAAGCAATGGCAGGCACGTTGTATGGCCAGAATCATCACATAACATGACTCTCCAAGGGACAGAAGAAGATGGACTGGTGTGGCCTGCAACAGGAATATTGAAGTATGTTTCCTAGAGACAAGATGGGTCAATTCAAATTTGTCTCGGAGCTTGGGGTGGAGAATTTTCTAACGGACCGACCTCATATCAAAACAATCTTGAAGGTACTAGAGTCGATGTCGGTTTAACATGGAATTAAACAAAGGATGTCATTTAAAATTCTTCGAACAATAAAGCTTACACTTCATTCACCTCGTATCAAAACAATCTGGAAGGTCCTAGAATTGATGTCCGTTTAACATTGAATTAAACCCAAAGGATGTAATTTAAAATTATTCGAACAACAAAGCTTACACTTATGATTTTTTTCCCTATTTCGATTTCAAAATGGTTAATAAAAACTAAACTCCACACGATCAACCTATCTATTATCTATGAAAATTCCCAACACCACTTTATCATTCTAATAAGGACAGGCAAGCCCACCACAGACATTAACTGTCATTCTAATAAGGACAGATGAATTTAATCAGATAAGCACCACATCTTCTTGTATGAATTGATGTCTAAGCATTGGCTAAAGGAGGAAAGGGAATATGGGAATATTTATAACAGTTGCTCTATATCAACACATGCATAAACACACAAAAACGGAATACAAGACAGAACACCAGAGCTGTGGCTTTAAAATTTGATTCATTTTAAATTTTCGATGTTTCTTTGTTTCTCAAAGAACATATAAATATACAAAGTTGACTCATAATATAACTCAACTTTTTTAGAGCTTACTCTTGTACCACTCTTTAAACTTAAAACTCTCCAAAAATAATTAACTGCGCACGTGCCCAACTAGTTGCTGATTCCTCCAGACATAAATAAAAATAAAAAAACAAAAACAAAAAACAACATGAATCAACATAGAATTCGTTTGATATGACATTTATTATTAAAATAACAAAACAACTAATAAAATAAAATGTTCTGTTAATAAAATAAAATAAATTATTAGTAATATATCACTATGTAATATGTATACCTTGCATTAATTTATTTTCTCCTCTAAATCAATTTGTTTTCATAAATTAATTCACTTTCTCTACTAAATAATATTAACATATATACCTTACATTGATTTAAACAAAAAATATGATAACATACATATGTTAAATAGATTTAATTTCTCTTCTTACTCATTTTGTTAATAGTTCTTAAACACAGAATTTTAATTTACACTCTAAAAAATTTACTTTCTCTACTAACTCATAATAACATATCTCATATATATCTTATATTAATTTCATTCTTTTTCAAAATTAATTTTTAAATTATTTATAAACATAAAACCTTAATTTTAACTTAAATTTACATTCTAAAAACTTATACATATTATTGACTCTATAAGTTTTCTATACATTAAAAACATATTAAATATACATTGTTGTAAAGATTTCTTCATTTCAGTAATATTATAACAACATCTCATTTATATTTATGTCATTTGTCATCATATAAGATACTAAAATACAGTAAGTCTATAAGTTTTCTATACATTAAAAACATCTTAAATATACATTGGTGTAAAGATCTCTTCATTTCAGTTATATTATAACAACATCTCTTTTATATTTATGTCATTTGTCATCATATAAGATACTAAAATATAGTAAGTAAAATTTTAGGGGATTAAATTTTTCTACGAGTTAATTTTTTATATTTTGTCCTAAAATAGATTTTCATATTTACATTTTTTTTAATGAATAATTTACCCAAATTATATAAAAAAAAAATTACTGGACTTCTCATCAAACGCAATTACTAAAAGTCTGAACAGAGAAACTGAAGGCACAGATTTGCGTTCTTTGTATTGGGTGGGGTCTGAGAGACATGAATGCCGCTTCTTTGTAGATAAAATTATGTAAGGTGGAGACGTTATGTTACTCAACAACCCCACCAAGTTATTGAAATAGTCAAAATTACTTTGAAAAATCTGTTATTTCAAAAAAATATATATGTATAATTATGATTATTGTATTTTATGATATAAATTTAAATCTAATTAATATAGAATTATGATTATTATAATAATTATTGCGAGCTGCGCGGCGAGCAGGTGCGTACGACGCGGCTAGGGTTTGGCCGCTCCCCCTTTTCTCGTGGCCGCTGTGTGTGCGGGGCTCGATTGCAGGTCCTTCTCCAACAACGGATGCTTCGTCTCCCATGGGCGCTCCTTGCCTTGGTTCCTCTCCTACAGGATTCAGATCTGCCCTGTCCGATCCCTCTGGTGGGCCGCCGGGAGTCTTTCCAAGGGATATCCCCCTGTTTCTAAGGACCTCCATAGCAGCTCGTTCCATGACGCTGTCAAGAGGAATTTAAACCCTTCGTCATGTTTGCTGGCTCCGACTCCTGCCATCTCTCGGAGGAAGGAGGCTATTTCCAAATTAGCTCGTCTAAACTCCACGGCACTCATCTGTAGTTTTAATGGTCTCTGGCTTCATCTTGTCGATCTTGGTTGCCAGATTTGAAAGGTGATGTCTTCATTCACCTGTGTTCTAAAGGTTTTTTCATTGCTGAGTTTGATTTTAAAGAAGATAGAGATTTGATCTTTAACCTGGGATTCTGTTTTATGCTGGTCTCCCTTTATTGATCCTCGAAAATAATCATTGTCTTCAACCCTTGTTTGGGTTAAGCTCCCAAAATTTCCCTTGCATCTTTAGGGCTTATCTTCTCTCCGTTGAAACAGAAAAATACAACATATGCACCTATGCTCAGATCTGTGTAGAAATGGATTTCAGCAAAGAGTTTCCATCCAAAATCAATTTGACCAGGGATAACTACTTGTGGACTCAAATGCTAGAGTATGAAAAAATAGTTTTATGGTGTCGAGCTTGTTATTCCACGGAACATTTGGCAACCCAAAGTCGCATGGGTGGGTTGGATCCCACATTGATCATCAACTTATATGCAATGATGTTTCTTCAATTGATGAGCCTCCCGTGGTGGTGACCAAAGAGGCTCAAGCTAGCTTCGTTTCCTCTATTGGGGACTCTCCAGTTCTAAACCCTGTTTTGGATGGCTCAAAATCTGAAATAGACGATCTGAATGTCACACCAGATATCACCAAGCATCCCGAAATGAAACAAGAAGAAACACCTTAGAAGCTCACAAAAAAAGAGGCTTTGGATTCTCCATATTTGAGAAAAGTTAGGCAGGATCACCCCAACTTCATCCCTATGGCAAGTTGGCCAGATGAGGCTATTGAAGTTGAAGCATTAGCAATTCAACTTAAGGTAGCTGAGAGTCCGGTTCAGGGAAAGAAGAAAGTTTCATATCAAGACAATCCAGGAATCATAGGCATCTCAAATTCTCCAACATCGGAAAATTAAAACTAGATGGAATTCAGAAAGAGGAAAAAAACACATGTACCCTAAAAGAAAATGATCACACGAAATCAAGCTCGCAAGTCAACTAAAAAGGCTATCTCTCCCCAACAAGATAATTTAGACGCAATGTCTTTTCATTCTTAGTTCGCTTCCGAGTATTGGAAACAATTATTTGTGGCTTGTAAAAGTGGTTCAATGTGGCCTTGGTTCTTCTATTATTCTTCATTAAAAGTAATGTAAAGTAATTATTAATAACCAATATTTATGGGGTAGTAGGTGTGAGGTCTTCGTTGACTATTGTACTATAACTAGGTAGGTGATTATGTCTAAGTTAGGAATTGCCACAAATAACTAGGTGAATCATTTAATCATTGTATGAGATTCACGAATTGTAAAAATATACGTTTACAATCACTTGGGTTATGGAGGACGACACAAGATCCTTAAAAGTGGCTTTATTGAATTTTCCACCTTGAATCATAATTAGACAAAGGCATGCTAAGTATAAGGGGTTCCAATCTACATTCCCATCTAGTGAATTAAATTCCCATTTAGTGCATAGGGAAGCGAAGGACATGTGTATAGATTGGTGGGGCATTTGGATGTGTCATTCAAAGTCCATTTCAATGTTTTTCATGAATGCATAAATATGATAGCGATATAATCGA
>ML791629.1:231659-257815 GCA_009831015.1 Picea engelmannii | reverse complement strand
GAACTGTAACTAATTGGTTTGATTCAAATCTGGTCAAGGACATTATTTGAATCATCTGGAAGCATCATCATAAAGGTTGAACTGTCACTAATTGGTTTGATTCAAATCTGGTCAAGGACATTATTTGAATCATCCGGAAGCATCATCATAAAGGTTGAACTCTCACCTAAGCGTTAGTACATGGAGATTGAGCCTACATTTCCCACCGCGCCAAGCCCCGCTTCACTCATAGAGTTTTACATTTGTTACAAACCATTGATATCAAAACAGAGTTTTACATTTGTTACGAACCATCGATAAGCTACCAGAATCTTACGAGTCCCTTCGTTAAATGACTCTTTAATTTAAGTATGCACTTGACCGTGATGATCATACCATTTAGATTTAGCCAGATGGGTACAAACGAAGTCTTTCTCTCTAAATTCCAAGGTATTCAACGAAATTAATGGATATAAACCTTAACTTGTGCAAAATCCATTTTGAAGAGCCGTAATATTACAAATTATTGAGAAATGGGGCGATCCAAAAAGAAGTCTGCTCCGGGATTCAAGATCTTTGGAGATTTAAAACCCTTATGTGAGGTATGTGAGATTCAACTTATAAGAATGAAAAGTACTCAAAATCAATATAGCCACGTGGGTGAAACGGATAGCATTTAGAAGAATTATTGCATGCAAAACAGAATAGCTGAGTAATTTATGACCGATCTATGAGAAAACAGGCCGAAGCTGACAGTACAAACAGAATAGCGTTATAACGATCTGGCCCTCACCGGTTGATGGTTCACGGTCAAGCGATCCTCTGAGTGTACCAACAAGTTCAGGTTTCAAATTTCCAAGTACCAGTGCCGATGAGTTAATTCGTGAAGATCGTGCTGGAATTTGAAATCAATATCCCCTCTAATTAAAGGGAACGTTTTCGTTTTTTTTTTTTTAAATAAAAAAAAAAAAAATTTCTTATTATTGTGCTTTTATGATAAAAAAATGTTACATGTAATCAGGGTGCCACTTGTTTTGTCAAATTAGCAGAAACCGAAATAGGTAGCAGACTATAATACTTTTAGTCAATCAGCCATCTGTGAGATAAAAACCAGAGTAGGTAGCTGATTTATGTTCTTACAGACCTGTTCTAGGAAACTAAAACAAACTTTCAAAAAAAAAAAACTATAAAACTGTATCGTCCAGTACATAGAGATGTGCAGAGATTATGCCAAATATCCATAGCAAAGAACCAGAAATGCTATGAACCAGAAATTACACATTAACTCATGGGGATATGTCGTCCCGATAAGGGAACGTTTTCGTTACTTTTAATTACAATTTACAATATTTGATGGTTAAAATGACGCTTGCATGTCAAATTCTATCCTTATGGAAGACTTCGTAGAGGAAGATACTTTTCCAGTGAGTTCATTCGATTATCAAACGGCAAGCTCAGTCGATTCAGGCGGAGATGGGCGATTTGTGGGGCAGCAGTGCTACGTCAGCCTCTTCGCTTCGATCGCATAAGGAATACCCAATCGAATACGGCGTGCTGGTATAATTTGGATCCGGGAGTTGGATACCAACCATACGCATCTGGTCATGTGCATTATCATTAAGACTACGGAGAGAAAGGTACATCCCCATCATAAGATACATCGGATGTCCAGAAACATTGCATTCCACCACTGGAGCCGATCAAATTTTTGGAGTTATCAGTCGAACAGACACTGTTCTTTCCAGCAGATTCTCCCAACAGTCCGGACTTGTAATAGGCGCCTTAAAGATTATCATATAAACAATGGAGCTTCACATGTATCGAGAGACAACAAGTCGCTGGCCGAGCTAATCCATGTAGATTTTCTTTCGGGCTAGAGGAGCCGTTGACGGTTTTGAATCCATGTAGATCCAGTAAGAGATAATCCATGTACATTTGCTTCCAGGCTAGAGGAGCCGTTGACGGCTTTGAATCCAGTAAGCTTACCATCATTGTGCCGTTATGTTCATTCGCACATTATTAAGAGCTTAAAGTTCCGCACATCGTTAAAAACTTAAAATGTTGAAATTCATTAACGATTTTGTAACATAAAGGCTCATGTGCTATCTATAATTTCAACCGGAGGGATGTCTTCACCATCTAATTGAAAAATGCTCAAATCTGTTTCATATGAACTTAATACCAGCATCATATTTTCTTCTTCGCATTATATGAACTGAGAACCAGCATTATAATTTCTTCTTCGCATTTTTTCTGTTTGTTGTGAAGAGCAAACTCCCGAATTGAAACATGCCACGACAATCAAGTAGTCTTTGAATCTCACAAGAATGTATAATGCATTATCCTGAATGTATAATGCATCAGACTTTTCCTAGACAGATTTCGAACAGGAATTGACAGAGGTTATAGAATATTCATCAAGCGTGTTCTGCTGTAGAAGATTCAACGGACATTTGAGTGAAAATTCACAAAAAGGAACCGTTAGTTCACATCAGTGAATATGGGATCATCCCATAAACCTGTCGGGTCAAGGAATAGACACAGGAACTAAACCAGGAGTTTTAATGGAGTTTCTCAAAAGGAGTATGCGATCATCAGATGGAAAACCTAGGAAACATCACATAACTCTCCAAGGGCCAAAAGAAGATGGAGAGCTGTGGCCTGCAACAGCGAGTTTGAGGTATGTTTCCTAGAGACAAGCTGGGGCAATTCAACGTTTTTACTCGGAGCTTGGGGTGGAGAATTTTCTATCGGACCGACCTCGTATAAAAACAATCTTGAAGTTACAAGAGTTGTCGGTTTCAACATTGAATTAAGCTTAAACTTCATTCATAATATCATTTTTTTACCGTTATTTCGATTTGAAAATGGTTAGTTAAAACTAAACTCCACATGATCAACCTATATCTATTATCTATGAAGATTCCTAACACCACTTTATCATTCTAATAAAGACCGGCAAGCCCTATCAGATTAAGTTTATCATTATAATGGTGGCAAATTAGTTCGATCACAGCCGAAGATGACGCGGTATTAGAAGCGTGAATGACCTATCCCAATTCTTTATAGTTTCCGACAGCTCATGAAAACATGGGTTAACACAGAGTCCGTTTCACGTCAAGGTGTCCCTTGTTCTTATAAGGAACAATCCCCGTGATATGAAGTCTAAATTATTTTTATATGGTAAAAGAGTTTGTCATGTAAAATATATTTGTTGAAAATTTTGAAATTCTGTAGAATTTTATTTTATAAATAACTAAAAACAGTAAATAAAATTGACAATTCCCGTGATATGAAGTCTAAATTATTCTTATATGGTAAAAAAGTTTGTCAGATAAAATATATTTGTTGAAATTTTTGAAATTATGTAGAATTTTACTTTATAAATAACTAAAAATAGTAAATAAAATTGTTATACCTATTGAAAACTTTTAGGTTAATCAGTTTGTAATTAAAAATATTTAATATGAGGATTTGATATTATAACCCTAGTATGTCATTGTAAATCATTAAAGCTTTGATTAAAACTAATTATTGGTTAGCCTTGTTTCCAGGTATGGGCAAGTATTTAAATGAAATTTTGTTTATATAAATCTAGCAATGAGAAGAAAATGTTTATATCATAAAAGAAAATTTATTTATTTTTATGTATTCTGAAAATCATATATTTTATCAAATGTGCATAGATTTAGAAGAGAACAAAATTGTTGGAACAAAGTGTCACTCTAAACTTATTAGTTTAGAGAAAGTTTCACATACAACCATTAAATTTATTGGATAAAAAAGAGTTAGACTTTAATTGAAACTCATAAATTTAGAAAGCTCCACATATAACCATTCAATTCATTCAATAATAAAGAGTTGGATATTAATTTTATAGATCACATTATTAGCCATAGAAAACAATTATTTGGGTGGTGAGAAGAAGTGTTCATACATTCTTCTAGACACACTTTCTCCTACCATCTACAACCCATCCTCATGTAAATGCACATTTTCTCTCCCATATCATGGTGGGCATGTGGGGAAAAGTGTCCATTTGAAATGCACATTTTCCCCCACTTAAATGCACACATTCTCCCCCACCCTCATATTACAGTGGAAGTGGCAAGAGAATGTGTGGTCATTTCAAATGAATAATATAACTAGGTGATAGAAGAATTTATTATTTATTTCAAAGCTATAAATAAAATGTATGAAAATATAACATTGTGAATTCAAAGGAGTGCATAGAATGTAAAGTCATTCCAAGTATTTTACCTTTACAATACCTCGGAAATTTTCATGTGCATATTATGGGAACATATTCAATGCTCAATCACAAACTTATCATGGGAGCATCTTCAATACTCAATCACAAACCTACTCAACTATATGATATGAAATCAGCATAAACTTAAAAATTAAATTGAGAGAATAGAAGTATAACATAGGATCACATTTTACATAACCAAACTCAACAATATCTTTAGATATTAGAATATGGTGATAAGAGAATATGGTGCATGTGAAGTCATTATTTTGTGTAAATAATACTAAACTAAAAAAACAGAAAATACCTAGAAAAATACTACTTCAAGCAAAGAAATCATTTTTTTTTTTGTTAAAAGTATGTCTTTTCCCAAAACAAAATTGTCACTAACTTACTGCAACTAAAGTTTATATAAAAATTTGTAATCAAACTTGCTCTAACAAGTCAACTAGATAAAAAAAAAATTGCTTAATTGTTAAGCATACTCTAACAATTCAATGAAAAAATAACTAAATATAAAAAATAAGTACACTTTTTCTGTGATTCTTTAAAAAGCTACTAAAAATACTCGAAAGCTTATCGCATTCAGCCATTTTCATAAACCATATTTAATATACTACCATTTATTAATCTACCTATTAAAATATACTACAAAGCTTACTCATGCCATCTTCATAAATCGTATTTAGTATGTCATCATGCCATCTTCATAAAACATCTTTAATATATCGCCATTTATTTGTCTATCTATTAAAAACTATTACAAAGCTTACCCATTCCATCTTCATAAAGCATCTTTAGTATATCACCATGTATTAATTTACCTATTTTACTATATAAAGATCATAAATTGGCTTTTTAATATATATATATATATATTTTAAAGTAAAAAGGGAAGAACCTGTTATATTATCATTGTTGAGTTACATAGTCTATTTACGATGCCAGCTATCCTATCTAAGCAGGAAACCGAGACAGTTGGGAATTCTATGCCATTTGTTTCAAAGCAAACAAAACTATCATAGTGGAGTCCTGTCCGAAGGAAACCAGGACGCCTAGCCATTAAGTTCAGTCTGTGTACTGAAAACCTAGTTGCAACATAACTAAGATCTAACTGGGCAAAAACGTGGTTCAGAAACAAAAAAAGATTGCTAACTAAGAACATCACTGAACCTTTTATCCAGTCGGCTCGTCCTCGTCCCTGTGCCTTTGCCATCCTATTGGAAACACATAAGCTTGTGCGCACGTAGGGCATTGCCTTTTTGGGAGAGTTCTGGAGTGAGCAGCGAACAACATGTTGAGTCGATGGTTGATTTGAGTGATGCGAAAGATCTGATCGTCCAACAGGCTCTGCATATCAAAGATTTGAGCTAGGTACCCCAGATTGGTGAAAGGATGCTGGTCCTGCCAATTGCCGTCAGTAGAGGCTAAGGGAATTGGCCCTGTTGCTCCTTCGCTTGCATGTGCTTCGCAGTCTTGATGTGCTGGCCGGTTGAAGAGCTAAGTCACCTTCTTCATAGGTGCACTAGTGGGTGAGTCGTTTCTTCCTTTTGTGCAGGACGGGGTCTCTTCTTCAACATAGCAGGTGATGAATTCCTCTGCCAGTCGAGTTGCACTGGAGCCAAGTGGTTTGCCCGAAGGCGAAATCTTGTCATCAGTGCCAAAATCAGTGGGAGGATTCCAATTGTGTAGGACTGTGAATAGAGGGAGCTTCGGATAGCTTTGCATGGCCTCGTCTAAGGTGATCTCTTCCACGTATGCCATTGGAGGCATTCGAGGTTTCCTGTGTCTTCGTGAGGAAGCCATGGCGAACGCCTGCTCGAATTTCTTCTGCCTCTGCCGATGAGATTCGACTTTGTACCAAGCTGGGCCCCTACATGGCTTTCCTCGTGCTCTGGGCATAATGAAGAACCTGGAGATGTCCAAGGTTTCCTACGGGTGGATGGCTCTGCGATATTCAACTTTTCATTAGAGTTTGCAGTAAGCGAATGCCTCTCATTGTTGTCGAGGCCGGTGATAATGAGGAGGAGGATGACGACTGCCATGGCCATTAAGGCTAGCTTCCGAGTTCTCTGGTGCGTTGTACTGCTCTATTGCGCGAAGGGCCTCATCTCCTGAATAATGCTGCACAGTTTCATTCTCATTTAATTGTTGAGGAGATGGTCGCCAGTGGTTGTATTAATGGTGCATCCTAGCGTTGTCCCACATGTCTCGATTCTCCGACACCCCATCCGGGAGAAATTGGCTTTTTAATAAATTATTAACTTAAAAAAAACAAAATAAATATTGCAAAAATCATATAAAATAAAAGACTCAAAAATAACAAACATGTTTTAATAAATTGATTCACTTTTTCTACTAAATAAATAGTTAATATGTATACATATTTATTTTTCTAAATCAATTTATTTTCATAATAATTTATATACTTTACATAAATTTATTTTCTCCTCTAAATCAATCTATAGATAGTTTTAGATTTTAACTTAAATTTCCACTCTAAATACTTTATACACATTATTCACAAGTTGTTTAAGTAAACGGTTACATTAAAAAAAATCTCCTAGTTTAGATCAATAACACTTGTGACCATATAAATGATATATATGGTAAATGAATAGTAAAAACGTTGAGACAAGTTGTTTAAGTAAACGGTTACATTAAAAAAAATCTCCTAGTTTAGATCAATAACACTTGTGACCATATAAATGATATATATGGTAAATGAATAGTAAAAACGTTGAGAAATTTGAGATCATTCTCCGCGCAAATTCATTTTATCAAGATTGTCATCATTCCCGTTAGATACTGAATTTGAAACATCTACAAAAACGTCCATTCATCAAGGTTGGCATGATTTTCATACGAAACTGAAATATATACGAGATTATTTAAACGCAAAAGTTTCCATGGGTATCAACAATGTTCTTGTGCAGTTGAAGCATAAATTAACGGGATTTAGATGACACAAAATATATCACAGAGGTAATAGCAATTATACAGATTGAAAACAACAATTTTTATGTCATAAAACATTATATAGTAAAATATCTAGGGAATAATGTTATTAGGTTTATTTATGGTTCAAGGGAGATATTACATCAGCTAAACAAGTCTTACACACACTTAGCTTCTCTCAAAACTGTTTGTCTGTATAGGCGGTACATGGATATAGCAGTTCTCAAACAGTTTATAAATGTAATTATATTTAGTGATTTGTTTGAACAAAAAATTCATTTTAAGGAGCCACTAGATCTACTACCATCCACCAAATAGTGAAAAAATATATATCAGCTAAACAAGTCTTACACACACTTAGCTTCTCTCAAAACTGTTTGTCTGTATAGGCGGTACATGGATATAACAGCTCTCAAACAGTTTATAAATGTAATTATATTCAGTGATTTGTTTGAACAAAAAATTCATTTTAAGGAGCCACTAGATCTACTACCATCCACCAAATAGTGAAAAAATATCAAGAGAACAATGATATTGGGTTTATTTATGGTTCAAGGGAGATATTACATCAATCAAACACAGCTTATACACACTCAACTTCTCTCAAAACTGTTTGCCTGTATAGGAGTAGATGGATATAGCAGCTCTCAAACAATTTATAAACTAATTACATTCAGTGATTTGTTTCAACAACAAACTCATTTTAAGGAGCCAGTAAATGTACTATAATACACCAAATGGTGGAAAAATAGTCAGGGAACAATGATATTTGGTTTATTTATGATTCAAGGGAGATATTACATCGGCCAAACAAGACTTATACACACTCAACCTCTCTCAAAACTGTTTGCCTGTATAGGTGTACATGGATATAGCAGCTCTCAAACAGTTTATAAACTAATTACATTCTTTGATTTGTTTCAACAACAAACTCATTTTAAGGAGCCACTAAATCTACTACAATCCACGAAATAGTGGAAAAGTATCCAGGAAACAATCATATTAAGTTTATTTATGGTTCAAGGGAGATATTACATCAGCCAGATATTACATCAGCCAGACAAAACTTACACACTCAACCTGTCTCAAAAATGTTTGCCTATATAAATTTACATGGATATAGCAGCTCTCAAACAATTTATAAAAAATAATTACATTAAATAATTTGTTTAACAACAAACTCATTTTAAGAGCCACTAAATCTACTACAATCCACCAAATAGTGGAAAAATTGGTTGCATATCAACAAGCAACATTTCGACAAAGAAAATTTGAAGATGTAGAGACCAAACCCTTATCTTCTTCATTTGAAAAAAGGTCAACAAAGTACAATAACTTTTATTGATCTACTAAGAAAGCGATCCCTTATCAAATGGATATTTTCGTCACAGTGTGAATACCCATAACATTGCTCAGGGAATCGGTAATACTACTCAATTAGGATGGAAATTTATATACAGTACCTATACTATTCCTTACTCACAACTAGTTTTGAGCCTTACACATAACAAATAATAATCGCATTAATATCGGGCGGCTTGATTAATATTATACCAGAGATGTAGAAATGGACACATAACTTACACTTCTCCAAAGATTGGAATGCCCGATTATCGCCATTATCACCCACGTATGCGATGGCACTCGCATAGGGTCTCGTTTTCAATTTCCTTCCTGTGGAAGCTGCGGTGACAATTGCAAGCTGCACAAGTCATGGCTGCATCCGTTCCCTCATCTCCACTAGCCATAAATTCTGCGCAACCATCGACCGCGTAGCCCCCAATGCTGGCAGCGTGATTCCTTTGGCACTCTCCATAGCGCACACCCTTCCTTGATGTAATATCTTCTGCTTTAGCTGTTGAGGCTGAGCCGGCTTCGATCTGCTGGACTATCCCGGACGGTCCCATTTCCTGTACGGATCTTGTTCCGGGCACGTCTGATCTCAGATGTAGAAATACAAATCCTAATTCATCTGCGGCCAAATCTTTCGCTTGTGTATACCTTTGCAATCCCATAGAATTGCTGATGGAAAAAGATCTGGTTGATGTGATTGGCATCCAAGGCTGTACCTCCCAACCTTCCTTATTATCTGCACCGATGAACCTCAACTTATTTCTGACAAACTGCTGGGCTTTTCGTCTCAATCCTTATCGGCGCTCATCGACTGTATTTCTAAATGTGTGAAAGTCAGGGGAGATCGCTCCACTAAATCCTTGTTAGTGGTTGAACGCATGTAGTTCTAGTATTAAACCAGTAACGGAAACTTATAATGGCCAACACATGACATGTACACAATTACAAGAAATGTATTGGAACACCTTAAAAGTGACAGTCATATTTGCACGGCTCCAAAGATTGGAACGAGAAAAGGATGTTCCAAAAATAGATGCAATGTTCCCGAGCTAATAACAAGGTTTAGCTCCAAATATCGTATTTGTATTGGGTGGGGACTGAGAGACTGAATGCCGCTTTTGTTTAGGTAAAATTATGGAAGGTAGAGACGTTATGTTACACAACAACCAGACCGAGTTAGTGACGGGTCGCTTTCGCTTTAACATTTAAAATTAATTTTGGAGTAAACAGACTCGTCTTTCTGGTTAAAAAAAATGGCCTGAATGCGGCAGATTTTTAGGGTAGTTTGAGTTTTTGTTTTATAGATGAAAGTTCCATGCATTTTATAATTTTAATCTAGGGGTTTTGCCCCATTTTAAACTAACTCAGATACTCCAAATATCGATCAGAGCTGTGAATTGGCTAAAAATTTAAAACCCTAAGTCTAAAACCTGCCCAAAAAGTAACTCTGACTAACTTGAAAGGAAAGATTGCTCTCTAGTTAGCCCACTCCATAAAAAAGAATGTTGGTAAAGGTGTGTTTTCAATAAAATTCAAAAACTCGAATTTCGAATTTTGGGGATTCGGCTATGTACTTTTTTATTCACTAAATAATTTAAATGGTCAAAATTAAGGAAAATCTTTTTTGTTTATTTAATGATAATATAATTATTTAAAAAAAATTCATGTTATTTGATGATGTAAATTTAAATTTAACTAATATAAAAATCTAAATTATGATTTCCTAAACATAATGATAATGATTATTGTATGAGAAACCTTTTATTAAACTTTTCAAAAATAAATAAAAATTTAATATTATTAAGTTATAAAAATCTAAATTATGATTTCCTAAACATAATGATAATGATTATTGTATGAGAAACACTTTATTAAACTTTTAAAAAATAAATAAAAATTTAATATTATTAAGTTATAAAGTAGTTATAAAACTTATATTAAAATAAAATATTATGTGTATTTGTTTTTATTAGAATTGATTAAAGATAATGTAAAAATAATTATTAATAACAAATATTTCCGGGGTTAAGTGATTATGTCTAAATTATGTCTAATTTTTACATTAATTCTTAGTTAACATTCATTCAACATGAAATATACCCTGTGCACGGAATCATAAAGTGACATATTCATCTTACTTAATCATTCAACATGTGTAGGGAATCATCATATACATATTCATATTAACTCTTAAACTTATGTGCACAATAAATAGAGTAAACCAATACATCATGACAACAAACACATCAAAACAAAACAATTTAATGCGGTTCACCCCAACTAAGATATGTCCAAAACAATTGGCTTCTTATATTATTCATTCATATTTAGTCCCTACAAAAGTTATGCACTGCGCTCAAATAAGATATATCATTTCTACCCAAAGTTTTCTAGTCGTTCATGCATACAGTGCACACTTATCTCATTTCATCATCTGACTCTCCTTTCTCCTCATGTATCTCTTGTTGAACCTATGAACTATGATTTTTTCACCTAGGAACTTGTTGTTTCCCAACTCATCCACTGTAAAATTTCCACAGCTAACTTCTACCCAAAATCCATACATATTTATATATTGATACAAGGGATTATTCCATTACAAAATGGACCAAAACGTCTAACAACTTCCAACTAATTTTCATCTTCTGCAAACACTTACTCCTGAAAATGCGCTAACTATCTCTGTTTCCTCTACACACGTTGCTCCTGCGTGATTCCACGAACTTGTTTGAAAATGTCCTTCTCCAACAGGCCCCTAACACTCACTTGTGGCTCATCCCGAGCCACTTCAGGTTTTCTTCCAAGTCTCCATGAACTTCTGAAATGTTTCCCTTGTAGTTGTAATATTTTCCCTTGTTTTTGTTTCTTTTTATAAAATTCCCTCGATCATATCTGCAGTAATATGGGTGTTTAAGTGTTCTACACTTTCTTGTACAACCTTCTTGACCATGCCCTGTGAAGTTGCTAGTTCAGTTGTCACCTTGTATGATTCCTCCAAGAGATTTTCAGTGTTCTGTGCACGAGTCTGCTAATCCTCCCTCATATGGTTAATCTCTGAGTATAATTTTCTATTTTATTTTATTTCTCCCATCTTTTCTCCTGATGGTAAGGTGCTCATCAGTTCCTTAAACATCTTCTCCTTGTATTATGCATCTTGTAGCTACTTCCTAATTTCCTCTAGCTATGCGTCTTCTTTTAGTTGAGTCTATACTTTTGTGATTTCTTTAAATGAATTGGAACACTCTTCTTCCATACTTCCTATGGAGTGCTTCATGTCTAGCGTTCCTCCAAATTGGTAATGTTCATGCAGAATCCATGAATGGCTTCACTAATATTCAACACTTGGTCCTCCGATCGAGTATCATCTTCCTTTGGAATCTATAGAATTTTTTTGTACACTTCATGCACTATATTTTTCAACCTTCCTACTCTCGGTTCAACCTCATCCTTCTCCATCATAACTTTGATATATTCTATATTCAACAATGACTTATCATTTTTCACTTTGGTCAATTGCATTGTCATTAACTATGCACACAAATGTATCTCCTACATAATGATTATATGCAAACCCTTTAATACATTCATTGCTAACTCTAACAAGACTAAGTAAATATGAATTAATTCTTGTGCTTTGTCCTACATCTCTATCGAGCGGAAATCTAATGCTCAATAGATAAATTCATTACTTTACGCTCTCCTGATGTTTTTTATGGGTGAGATGTCATCGATTACACCTCTGTGGTCTTCTTCGTACTCTCTATATTCTCTTGTTCTCTTGTTTTAATTGGCATAATATCAGTTGTCTCCACAATCTGTCACATTGAGGAAATCTATGCTTTCACGTTTGAGTGCCTTTATTCTTTCTTTTTCACTTCTCTCTCAAAAGCCTCCTCAATAGCCTCATTGATTCGATCTACAATTTTTTCTAATTCATCGTCTATTAGTGCTTGAATGGTCGTTTCCATCACATATTTCCTCTTCTTTAACTACAGGATTGGTTTCCCCTTATCTGTGTCTTTCCTCTTCTCTCACGGTTGTGGTATAGTATTTTGTGTACCACCTGGGCCATTTGCTTGGTTCCCCCATCCTTCTTCTTCTTCATCATCTCCTACTTCTTCTACTTCTAGGTGTTCTGTTTTTGGTTGCTCTCTTTCTATTATTGGAATTTTCCACTCGACATCTCAATCTTCCATAATATGTACCATTTGTTATTGAGTTTCCCTATATATCATGGGAAACGATTTATGTGTTGGTTCCCTCTTCGCTTGAATGTACATATGATGGTGTCCTTCAAAAATGAAACTCCCTTATATTCTTCTAGCACTTGCGGTAATATGCACGATGTATATTGAATGCATTGTCGAATTACATTCTTTTAGTTGTAAAACACAATATTTGTATCCATCTGTCTCTCCTTTTTTGTAGTCTGTGAAAAGTTAGGGTATCTGGCTGCCAAACATGGTTTGTTCTTAGTTGACATAAATTGTGTGTCTTTCGGCTCCCTGCAAGCCAGTAATGTTATCGATATTAACAACCATGCATAGTGGAATTCTATTCCCTTGTATTGTGCCTCTCTGCAATCCATCAAAAAACAATTGAATAGGAATGTTTCCCAGTTTATTTGTATTCCTTCTATGCACCTATCTACTACTTCTATCACACTTGTCGACACATTATCCTTGCAAGACTTCGTCAACAATTTTAAATACAATACTTGCATAAAAAACCTAATGCCATCATCTTGATACTCGCTACATCCATCCTGCGTGCTCCTCTATACATATAAAACTTATCTTTCATCATCTCCAACAAAGATTTTGCATTTGCTTATATGTGAAAAGTGGTAATGGGTCCTCCTCTACCATTGGAAATCTTGTTATGCACGCAATCAACTTTGTATCTATGGAAACAACTTTTTCCAGCCATGGATATCCTCCATTTACACAACTTAACAAAATTTTAACACAAGATTTTATGTCGACACTCCTACCAACGTGAAGGATCTCTAACAAGCTCAAAATCCTTAATTTCTCCAATGTTGCTGCCAAATCCCTTGGCTCAACTAGGATAAATGATGTCTCTATGAAAATGATTGTCCTCATATATTTCTTTCATGCTAAGTTTGATATATTATTCTCATATGATAGGTCGTGATCTGGAAATTTCATATTTCCCATCGTGCTTAACATATATTCTTCAACGATTACACCTAGTGGAATTTATGGCTCCACGAGCTCATACTTTTCTTCCTTTGTAACCTAATTGGCTTCGTTGTTCGTTTTCTGGGTAGTATATAATCCGTCGGAAAGTTTGTTGAACTCGGCTCTGACTCAGAAGCTCCTTGGGTTTCTTCTTGTATAGGTGATACTAGTGGCTTATTGCATTGTTTCCTCTTTCCTGATGCTTATGTCGTTTCTACCTTGGGTGGTTCCATGTCTCTCTACAACACACTTCCTTCAACAACTAACTCCTTTGGCTCCATGTGTGTTTTCTCGGTTCTCTTCTGTCGCTACTCCCAAATGACAATAAATATTTTTCGTTGACCCCTCAATTTATTTTATAACTTGTCGCAAATTGTTAGTTTCCCTTGTTTCCCCCGAAACATGTAGGCTAATCAAACTTTTACTCTAATTTAATTCTTTCCATACTCTCCAATAAATTCAAATTATTCGACGGATCATGGTCTAGATATTTCTAGTCTGTCACAATCTCATCGTCGCTTTCCATTTATGACTACGCATATCCACTACTTCACCATTATGATATCTCTTTAATGCTTGTTTGATCATGTCTTATTTTTAATGCATTTCCTCCCCCTCTGCTCAGATCTCCTTTTCACTTCACTCCTCCTTCCTTCACACAATTCCTTCCTCTTTCTACACATTTGAAACATTTTTTGGCTTTATTTCCTTACTCATTTAATCCTATGCATCACTTCAACCTTCAAATTATTTTATTTATTTTTTTAGTTTATTTTTAATTCTATAATATACTATAATAGAAGTTCTATGGTACACATACTGCATGCTCATACTAGTGGGTGAAAGTATGACTGTCCCTATAACATTTCAACCTACTACCATTACCTAGTCCTTCCACAAATTCTCCATTTAGTTTCTCCAATTGAACAACACCTGCAACTGTCAAAAATCTAATCACATATGGACCTAACCAATGAATCTGAAACTTTCCATGGAACTGAAAAAACTTGTTGTCATAGAGAAAAACTAAGTCTCTTTCCTGTAACTTCTTTCCTTTAATTTTCTTGTCATTTCATGATTTCTCATGTGCTTTCTTAATTTTTTTATGGAAACCTACAAAAAACCAGTCTTTTTCCAACTCTACTAGCTCTGACAATCTCTTCTCCACTACACCAAAATATGTAAGCTCTGTCAGCACTGTAACACGTAGGCTTGGTATTGTGAATTCCATAGGCATAGCAATTTCTTAGAGATGCATTGTTCTGAATGGGCTATCTCCCTTCATATTATTAATTATAGTCCTATAAGTGCATAACACTGATGGAATCCTCAATTCCAAGTCATCTCAACTCACATTACGTTTCTCCCACCCCAAACATTGTCTTATTGACTAGATATCTCAGTGCAAACTGACCTATATCCAATATCCTATGTATCTCTAATTTCACATTTTTCTTATACATCAGGTCTAATTTGTATGGTATCTGCTTCTCTAGCTTAGCATCTGGCTTCAAGGGGATATTAATCTCTGCTAACTCCCCAATAATCCCTTTCATCTCTGAAAACGTATTGGGTAAAATCATGAAGATGGGTAACATTTTTGTTTGTTTTATGTGAATTTTTATTTTATTTTAATAGGTTCTTTAACTTGTGGTAAAAAAAAGTATTTTTTTTATTTAGAATTTTACTTTACTGTAAAAAAAAAATTGTGAAGAATTTTGTTATCTTTCTACTGACTATTTTTCAATACTTTTTTTAGATTTGATATGTCAATTTGGCAATTGTTTGACAGTATGTTAAAAATGAAGGGAAAGATAATGGGCTTTTTCCCCCCAACAATGTATCCATTATTAAAAAAAAAAATTGACAAATGAAATATACTGCAACAATCTATAGAGAGTCTATTTTGTGATTACTATAGTTTTGAATATAACAAATGAATATTATAATTTCTAGAAATTTTTAAACTTGACCAATCTGAAAATGTTACATATTTTAAACACATGTTTTTGCCCACCATGTATCTATCTTAATTTTTACGTAAAAGTAAAATATAAAACTACCTTTTTGAAGAGAACAATTTAAGGATTATGAATATATATTTTCTATAATTTTCCACCATGTATTTTTAGAGATATGGATTTTTCATTTCACTCAATCATAATATCACATAAAAATATTATGCAGTGATTGTTTTTATAAAATTAAATAAAATTAGATAAAAACAATGAAAATGAAAACAAATTATATCCAATGAAAGTAGATTCAATTTAAAAAACGTTGTTATCAATTCTGAAACTAAATTATGAGTATTAGTGGGAGTCTGTTACCTCCAAAGATCATGTAAGTTGGAGAGAATTTGCATTTTCTTGCAAACAATTCCATTTTCAGGTTTTCGACGGAAATATTATTTCGGCTGAAACCTAGTTTTTAATGCAATTCGTTAAAAATAAACCTTTCAGCCGAAATATTCTTACTGTAAGAAAAAATTTTGTTCGAAAAATATTGTACATGAATATTTGATGGTGTCGTCAGGGCGTCATTCAATTTGACATGCAAATTTTCGATCGAAAAAATTCCTAACAACATTTTTTCGGCAGAAAAAATGCCGCTATGAATTTTGGAGACCCGATTCGCACAAAACTATTACCCATCTTGATGATTTTACCCTATTTGGAAATATATCTTGATACTGATGTAGAAAATCAACTATATTCTCAATAGTTTAATCATTCCAATAGTCTCCTATGTTTGCAAACACCAAATTATCTGATGTACCAATATTTACTCTGTGCATTCTTAATGGTTTTGCATACATGACATATTCATGTTGTGGAACTTCTATTGCATGTTCTACTTCAGTTTCTTCTATTTGTACATTTTTTTTATCTTCGTCGTCCTCTTGGTCATCTTCATGAAAATTATAACAGTGCAAAACTTCCTCAATTGTTGTGGTAGTTGTATGTCTGCTACATACAAGTACTAGTTATATTGAGTCTTCTAATGAAAAAATAGTGTTCTAGATAACCTACAAATATGATTCAATCAATGGAGCATCATTCTCAAAACTAAAAGTTACCTTGAAATTATGATTTAATTCTTCGGATTTTGTAGTTTCTTTGCGCACTTCCAGTTCCAAGTACCAATTCTTTGGGATTGTGTCCAAGGTGTATACAAACAAGTGTGTCCATTTTTTATTAGCAAATTTATTCCATGTTGCAATTTATTATGTAACATGCTTCATGAGACAACTTAATCATGTATACTTTGGCATGGTAACTTCATTCTTTTCCCCCTAACTTGACTTGTAATAGAATTTTTCACTGTTACCAATATCTTACTCTCTCCTTATGTGCAACCCGCCATCTTGTCGATGTTTCTTTGAGCGTAATGTATAAAGATAGTAATATTTTCTAATATGATATTTGTAATTCAAATTATCTTATAAAAGAAGCTACATTGGTTAGTTCGTCATACGTTGGAGGATCACATACCTCTGTTCCAATCCATTACAACGCCTCAGGAATCCAAGCACATTTCCTTCTTCACACTTCATGCAATCTCTATTTCCAATTATCCAAAGATTCCTTTGAATATGATGTGAATGAACTATACTTATAGAATTAAGTACACCATCGGCTGTAGGATTCACATAATCGTCCATCTGCATGGTCATATTATACAATTTGTTGATCTATTTTCCCTTTAGTGGTTATATGTATCTTCTTCCTTCAATAGCGTCCAATGACACAATAACCTTCAATTGTTGTACTTAAAATATAATTTGTTTCTTCTTTATATCAATGATAGTCTGGTTTTCAAAGGTCCAATCAAGTCCAATTAGTGCTAGGTAAGGGGTGCTACCATATACTATCTCGATTACTTCAAATTCCATCAAGATCCACATTCCATCAATACTAACACTTACCACTATTAGTCTTCCAATTGGAACAATATTATGCTCATTTTCTAACTCAAATAAATAGGATACCGTATCAACTTTGAATTACCCATCATGTTCTAGGTCTTCTTCGAGATAACATTCACATCGAAGACTAGATACAAAATAATATTTCCCATCACATAGCTTCCTATTTGCGCATTGAGTTGTAACTCCCTATTCATGTTCGTCTTCCAATGCACTTGGTTATCTTCTTTATGTGCGATAGGTACCTATTTCTCATAGGTGCAAGGGTCGATAATTCCTCACAACATACTCAAAATAGACTCATCCTTAGTTAGCTCTAAAAATTTTTTTAGAAAAATATTTAAATTTCTTACCTTATCAACTTTTCTTTATGAATGGTGGTAGACTAGTGGCATATCATATACTGGTGGTCTTTCATACAAAGGTGGTGTGATTGAAGTCGATGCTATCCATTCTTCTCCTATTATTTCCTTCCTTATACGTCTCTTTCTCTTTTCTAGGGTCAAATAATGAAATAAGTTATATTGCTTTCCTGACCCATTGGTGGCTCCTATTTACTTGATATGTTAAATCGAATATGTTTCTCTTTCCTTTGCGTGTAACCATTGTTATCCTATATTGTTCATCGTGAAAATCTGTTGTTGTCATTTGTATATTCCGTCTCCTATTTTATTTCCATTTTGCGATTAGTTGTGGGAAATCCTTTATTGCATGGTCTATTTTTCTGCAATATGTACATGTTTTGCAAGGATTCAATAAGTCTCACACCAAATTTCCAGGATTATTTCATCTATAAAATATAATTGGTCCTCTTCCTCTACTGAATTCTCCTCTTTTGTGGCCTCAAAACCTTCCTCTTTCTCCTTTCTTACAACCTCTTGGAGTATTATACTATAGATCTCTTACTTCAGATTCTTCTCCCTAGACTTTGTAGGCATATGCAATATGCTCTCTCATCAAATCAAATACACAACAACCCTTCTTTTCATGTATGAAAGACTTTCCTAAGTTACAAAATAGGGTTTTCACAATACTCTGATACTTTTGCATCAACGAGAAAGTAGTAGGGTGATGACCCATCATTTTGTAAATCTCTCACCATACCCCTAGTGGATTCAAAGATCCTGTATTCAAGTAGTGTTGAAGATATGGATATTAATCCTTATAATGAGCTCCTATTGTACATGTGATACAACATAACTCCTCACATTTTTCTTTTCCTTTCACAACATCCTAAAATTGAATAGTAACCACTGCTAACTACGACTCAACTTGAGCCTTCCCCATACCATTTTCTCCTACTAAGGATGCTTCTAATTTCATGGAAATTTCTACAGCATTTGAATGAGATAGAATATTTTGTTGCGTCAAAGGACAAAATATACCTGACAACATTCCTGTAATAAATCACTCACTATGTTGTTTCTTCAATCTCACTGTGATTCCCCTCTCTCTCAGCCACAATCCTCTTCTTATTTAGTCAAAATATCTTACCACTATGCAATAATCCAATCTCTTCATTTTTCACACCATCTTGTTCTATTGAAATCTGCATACCATTTGTTCTTCATTCCTTCTCTTCATTCCTTCTATGTGCACGGTAAAATTTTGCTACTAGGGAAATCAAATTTCATCTTCATAATTACTTTTCACACAATAACATATTAATCTAGGTAGATATCAACTTCAATTATCTCCTACACGTTCCCTTAAATAATCCCCTTTCATCAACACTATACAACTGATTACAATCTATGCAAACTTCAATAATGTAACCTCCCAACACACTTTCTAGCCAGTAACCGATTGTGTGTGATACATGATTTCTTATAGTACTGAATTTCCAAATTAATTCAGGAGTCCAATTTCTCAAAATAACAGTGAAAAATATTTTGATCTGTTGAACTAATGTCTGGATCCACTCTACATAAATATTCAAAAAATCAGCAAAGAAAATTTCATGCAAATATGTAAACACATAACTTTGTAGCCAATTCTCTCGACTGATCCATGGATTATTGTTATGATCTACATAAAAATTGATCTCCTTTGTATCCAACCATTGTTTGATCTCCTCTTTAGTAGGTCTCGAAATCCCACTCAGTCGCAGATTTTGGTCCCAACAAAGGAACCATTTTTGGGCGCACAATGGGAAGACTCTAGGTTCAACATTAATTCAGAAAAAAACAGAAATATATCGTCCTTTTTGGCATCATCCGAAATTAGGTGAAGTATCGCATGAGATACCTATGGGGGATGCAATAACCAGGCTTTCATAGTCATTAAGGGAATATGGATCGTTCCAACATTCATTCTGACTTAGAATTCATTTAGTATGAAATATACCTTGTGTGTGGAATCATAAAAACATAATAATGTATGAGAGATTCATCTTACTTAATAATTCAACATGTGTGTGAAACCATCTGATATATATTCATATTAACCCTTAAGCAGATGTGTCCAATAAATAAAGTAAGCCAATGCATCATGACAGTAAACACATCAGAACACAAGAATTTAATGTGGTTCACCCCAACTCGGATACATCCACAATGATTGGATTCTTATATTATGCATCCATATTCAGTCCTTAAAACATGTGCGCACTGGACTCAATAAGATACATCAATTCTACCTAAAAATCCCTAGTCATCCATGGATGTAGTGCACACTTTGCTCATTTATTCATACAACTCTCCTCTCTCCTCATATCTCTCTTGTCGAACCTCAAAACTATGAAATTTTCACCTAGAAACTAGTCTTTTCCCAACTCATCCACTCTAAAATTTCCATAGCTAACTTCTACCCAAAACCCATACATATTTCAAGATTTATTCTAGGTCTCAATGCATTACAAAATGGGCCAAAACGTCTAACTACTTCCAACTAATTTTTTTCTTCCACATGGGATGACTCCTGCAAATGTGCTAACTTTCTTCCTTTCCACTGCGCGCACTTCTCCTTAGTTGAGTTATCATGCGGTTTTATCTTCTGTGATTCCCAAAAATTGCCCCAAAATATCTTGCTCCAACAAGATGTGCATATTTTTTCATTTGTAACATAGACACAAAATAATTAGGGAATCTATTAATAAAATTAAGTACGGTGAAATTCATTTAAATCAGCCATCAATATCTTATTAGACATGATTTCTTCTATAACTAGACATCATGACTTAGCTAACCATGCACTGAAATTCAAGGATCAACTCTAATCTATGAGTATTCACCTATCAGTAATGTTGACACAATAAAGTAATGGGAATTTGCTAAGTGTTGAAGGTAAGGTGAATGACTTGAAATGGAAACTACACATATTATAATTGAACTACTTGTTACTATAATTGGACATTGCATGGGTAGCTAACTATGTGTTGAAATACAACAACTAGATACAAGATATTCTTATTCATCTACTAGTAATATGGAGACAATAAATATATGGGAATATGTTAGGTTCTCAAGGTGAAGGGGTTGTAATGGATAGTAAAGAATATTTTAAATGTTTTCACCTAGCTAGGAGAGTGCTAGGTATCCTAGTCCTTTGGCAATGCTTGATAGACATATGTATGGCTCATTTTGAGTGTATCCTTGACCTTGGATAGATATCTACCATAAAAATTAAATTGTTAATGTTAATATGTTAACCTTAACCTTAACATTTAAGTTGTTATATGTTGTAGGGAAGGTCAAGGGCCTTGAAATGGTCAGTAAACAAGTTATAATATCTCTAATTTGTGCTAGAATTGGACCCCATTAGATATCTGTATAGGTGTTGAAATTAAATTATATGATATAATTTATATGCATATTTATCCTTCAATAAAGTAGACAGAATAAAAATAGGGGAAGTTGTTAATAATTACAAGTAATATGAAGGGAATTGCAAGGGGTAGTGTGTAACATATAATCATTGTAAATGCTACTAGAGTTCGAGCTCATGAGGTAGGTAAGCATGTGTTACAATTGAAGCAAAAATTATATTATGTAAGCATTTGTTCGTTGTTAACATATACAAAACAAAAATAAGGTAAGTTGAACTCAATGTTGCAACAAATGTGAAAAACCTTGGAAATGTAACTACATATGTTATAATAAATCTAATTCTTGATAGAATTGGATATTATTGGGTAGTAAACCATGTGTTGAAATTCAAGAAATGAATCCAAGATGTACATAGTCATTTTTCTCTAACATAATAATAATAATCATATGGAATTTTGTTAATTGTACATTATGAATTGAAAGTAAGATAAGGTTCACCTTGCAATTTGCAATGACCACTACACATTTTTTCATCAATTTAAACTATGATTATAATTCAACATTCTGGAATAACTAACCATGTGTTGAAATTAAAAACTCCAAATCCAATTTAATTTTATGCATCTATCAATCAATGTTTAACAATATTGATACATATAAATAATACAACATGCTCATAAGGAAACCCTAGGGCTTTGTAATGCTTTCTCTTCAATTTGTTGCATGTCTTGACCTACCTGTTTTTGAACCTGCTGCCTAGACCATGCTGGTACGGTTAGACCCAGGGGACTAAGAAGACATGATCAGTCCGGAAGGGGGGGGGACCCCCCTCGTACAACAATGTAACAACCAATGATAGGGTGAGAACAAGATCCAATCAGCCTACCTTTGAGCCGTCGTCGCATCTAAGAGAGAAACTCCTAACAAGAGAATAGGAGCTCATGAAAGCATTTGATGTGGAGCCAAGAATGTCTCATCCAAAGGAATCTCATGGATGGGAACCTGGTAAATGCATTCCTCAGTCGAAAAACCCCCTAGATATCTCATTAGCTTGACAAGGGTAGTTGAGCACACCTAGTTCATGAGAAAGTATGCCTTAATCGACAAGTTCTTTGGACTCTGGCCCTCTGAGTGTGACTTAACACGATGGATTAAATATTGGTGGAACCCTAAAGGAAACTATGAGGTACAATTCAACTCCAAAGGATTTTTTACAATTATACTTTATAATCTAGAAGACAAGGACATAATCTTCAACAACATGTCGTATTTCTACAACTCGGTAGGGTTATTTCTGCAATTATGGATAGACCGCTTAAGCCCCGAAAAGGAAGACTTCATAATGGCTATAGTCTGGATCATTCTATACTCATTTCCACATGAGTTTTGGTTGGAAGAGATACTTATGGGAATAGGAAACACAGTGGGATGATATGTCAAATCGTCGGAAGCTACAAAGGAAATAAAATAGACCTCCTATGCCAAAATATGTGTTTACACAGACATATCAAAATATTTAACTCGTTCAGTTACCGTGGAATATCAAGATGAAGATTGGAACCAAACAATCGAGTATGAACACATCCCCTTTTGATGAAAAAAGTTCCATGAGCATGGCCACATCTTTTGAGATTGCCCCCTAAATGACCAAGGGCCCAAAGCTAGAGAAAAAAAAAAAAAAAATGGCTTTACCATGGTCATAGGACAGAAAAAGAACCCTCCAAGGAAGAAGAATCCAAACACCGCTCCAAAGATTACCACCAAACACTCCTATGATATTCTAAATCAACCATTGGAAGATGAAGATATCCAAGACCCACACAAAGTGAAGAAACAAGAGAAAGGGAAAATCCAAGCCGCACACACCTCTACACAAAGTAAAGAGGCTAACCAAGAAGACAAAATGGGGGAAAATGGGGACACTCAAATGCAGTTGGACGAACACGATTTAGAGGACATATATATTGAAAAACTTGAGGAAGCTCTCAACCGAAAGGATCTGCAAACCATCCCTATAGAACAACTTCGAAAGGTTCACAAAGTTTTCTTAGAATCCACAACAGGATCCACATCGCGACTGGATATAGCCATAGATCCAAGCACAGACTCAAAGCGCGTTCTATGGTAAAACAAAAGATGGGGACGCAAATCTTCCTAGCAGCTCATCAAAGAGGCCGGGAATATCATGCTCAACTCCAGCTAGGTCGATAGGCTCTCGGAGGGATACCTCCACGCACCTCCACAATCATCATGATGAAGATCATAACTTGGAATATCAGAGGACTCAACTGCATATCCAAACAAAGGATCCTCCAAGAGTGTATCCATGCAGAAAATCCAGATGTTCTCTTGTTATAGGAGAAAAAATGTGTTCGAGAAGAATCATAAACTATCTTCCATCATAGCTGGCAAATATGGGATTTCATTCATACTGATTCCTCTGGTGCATATTAAGGATTAGCAATTTTATGGAACCCCGACATTGTCACAATGAATCGGCCCTTCTGTACCATAGGAATTCTCATGACACACTTCACGGTCACAGGGTCGACCAAGGAAGGATCCATTACAAATGTGTATGGGTCGTAGAGCCCACATGACAAAGAAAGCTTCCCGAAAAGGATAAATCACATCAGAACACTTTTGAGCACACCTAACTGGGTGCTCGAAGGAGACTTCAACATGAAATTTACTCTGGAGGAGAAAACCTGTGGCACCAAAAGGTTGGAGCAAGACAGTGGTAGGTTCAAAATCCTCATTGACTAGCTAAATCTAGTAGATATGGAAACCCGAAATAAAATTTTCACCTGGTCCAATCAAATATCGGGACATTAGCAGTTGTCATGACGACTAGACTACTTCCTTGTAATGGAAGCCCTGCTAGAGGAGGACCCGACCATGGAGGCCAACATTCTTCCAAAAAAAGGCTCGAACCACTGGCCCATATCTTTTTGTCTCGACATAGGAGAAACACAAAAATTAAAACTTTTCCGTTCTGAGAAATTCTGGCTCTCCCACCCTAATTTCCATTATCTAGCAAAGTCTTGGTGGGCCCAGGCAGAGATAGAGCATGGTACCTACATGTAAAAATTCCAAGAGCGCCTCAAAATCTTCAAACAACATCATAAGCTTTGGAATAAAAGCACCTTCGGGAACATATTCTAGCGCATGTAGGAAATTGAAAATAGCCAGGAATATCTACAACGAACCTTCATCTCAGGAACCAGAACCACATATTTAATGAAGGAAGAGGAGGATCTTCAAGTAGAATTAGAAGAACAAAAAAACCAAGAAGAAATCCTCTGGCGTTAGAAATCTAGAGTGCAATGGATTAAAGAGGGCGAGAGGAACACAATGTTCTTCCACATAGAGATGGTGCATCTCAGATACATAAATCGTATCACCCAACTGAAGGATGATCAAGGAAACTCTATAATAGAAGACAACCATATTTCCGAGGAACTAAACACCTACTATAAACAGCTTCTTATGGAAACCAACGAGGACAAGGGGGAAGAAATTTAGAAAATAACCAGGAACATACCCTCGCTAGTAACTCAAGAGCAGAATGAAGCTTGAATGAGGCCCATCACCAAAGAAGAAGTGGACCATGTAGTCAAATGAATTCCCTCAGGGAAAGTGCCTGGTCCAGACGGCTTCACCATAGAATTCTTCCATCACTGCTGGAATTTAATCAGGGAAGAGGTTTTGTAGGTTGTGGAGGAATCCAGAACCTCAGGTCAAGTCGTCTCTTCCCTCAATTCCAGTTTTGTCACTCTCATCCTGAAGGAGGAGAGAGTCACTCATCCCAAGCAGCACAGATCGATTTCCTATGCAACGTCATCTACAAAATCATCACGAAGGTGATACCCACACGACGAAGGTGATACCCACACGTCTTAAGTCGATCCTCCCTTTTGTCATCTTCGAATAGCAGGCAGGCTACGTGGAAGGCATACAAATCATGGACAGTGTCATCCTAGAAGACTTCGTAGAGGAAGATACTTTTCCAGTGAGTTCATTCGATTATCAAACTGCAAGCTCAGTCGATTCAGGCGGAGATGGGCGATTTGTGGGGCAGCAGTGCTACGTCAGCCTCTTCCCTTCGATCGCATAAGGAATACCCAATCGAATAGGGCGTTCTGGTATAATTTGGACCCGGGAGTTGGATACCAACCATACGCATCTGGTGATGTGCATTATCATTAAGACTACGGAGAGAAAGGTACATACCCATCATAAGATACATCGGATGTGCAGAAACATTGCATTCCACCACTGGAGCCGATCAAATTTTTTGAGCTATCAGTCGAACATACACTGTTCTCTCCAGCAGATTCTCCCAACAGTCCGGACTTGTAATAGGCGCCTTAAAGATTATCATATAAACCATGGAGCTTCACATGTATCGAGAGACAACAAGTCGCTGGCCGAGCTAATCCATGTAGATTTGCTTTCGGGCTAGACGAACCGTTGACGGTTTTGAATCCATGTAGATCCAATAAGAGATATCCATGTACATTTGCTTTCAAGCTAGAGGAGCCTTTGACGGTTTTGAATTTAGTAAGCTTGCCATCATTGTGCCGTTATGTTCATTCGCACATTATTAAGAGCTTAAAGTTCCGCACATCGTTAAAAACTTAAAATGTTGAAATTCATTAACGATTTTGTAACATAAAGGCTCATGTGCTATCTATAATTTCAACCGGAGGGAT
>ML791629.1:182341-223311 GCA_009831015.1 Picea engelmannii | reverse complement strand
TAATGATTATCTGCAAACCCTTTAATACATTCATTGCTAACTCCAACAAGACTAAGTAAATATGAATTAATGCTTGTGCTTTGTCCTACATCTCTATCGAGGGGAAATCTAATGCTCAATTGATAAATTCATTACTTTAGGCTCTCCTGATGTTTTTGATGGGTGGGATGTCATCGATTACACCTTTTTGGTCTTCGTTCTACTCTCTATATTCTCTTGTTTTAACTGGCATAATCTTAGTTATCTCCACAATCAGTCACATTGAGGAAATCTATGCTTTCACATCTGAGTTCCTTTATTCTTTATTTTTCACTTCTCTCTCAAAAGCCTCCTCAATAGCCTCGTTGATTCGATCTACAATCTTTTCTAAGTCATCGTCTATTAGTGCTTGAATGGTCGTTTCCATCACATATTTCCTCTTGTTTAACAACAGGATTGGTTTCCCCTTATCCATGTCTTTCCTCTTCTCTCATGACTGTGGTATAGTATTTTGTGTACCACCTGGGCCATTTGCTTGGTTCCCGCATCCTTCTTCTTCTTCTTCATCATCTCCTACTTCTTCTACTTCTGGGTGTTGTGTTTTTGGTTGCTCTCTTTCTATTATTGGAATTTTCCACTCGGCATATCAATCTTCCATAATATGTACCATTTGTTATTGAGTTTCCCTATATATCATGCGAAATGATTTTTGTGTTGGTTCCCTCTTCTCTTGAATGTACATATGATGGTGTCCTTCCTTCGAAAATGAAACTCCCTTGTATTCTTCTAGCACTTGCGGTAATATGCGCGATGTATATTGAATGCATTGTCGAATTACCTTCTTATAGTTGTAAAACACAATATTTTTATCCATCTGTCTCCCCTTTTTGTAGTGTGTGAAAAGTTAGCTTATTTGGATGCCAAACATGGTTTGTTCATAGTTGACAGAAATTGTGTGTCTTTTGGCTCCCTCCAAGCCACTAATGTTATCAATATTAACAACCATGCATAGTGGAAATATATTCCCTTGTATTGTGCCTCTCTGCAATCCATTAAAAACCAATTGAATAGGAATGTTTCCCAGTTTATTTGTATTCCTTCTATGCACTTATCTACTACTTCTATCACACTTGTCGACACATTATCCTTGCAAGACTTCCTCAACAATTTTAAATACAATACTTGCATAAAAAACATGATGCCATCATCTTAATACTCGCTACATCCATCCTGCGTGCTCCTCTATACATATAAAACTTATCTTTCATCATCTCCAACAAAGATTTTGCATTTTCTTATATGTAAAAAGTGGTAATGGGTCCTCCCCTACCATTGGAAATATTGTTATTCACACAATCAACTTTGTATCTATGGACACAACTATTTCCAACCATGGATATCCTCCATGGACACAACTTAACAAAATTTTAACACAAGATTTTATCTCGACACTCCTACCAAAGTGAAGGATCTCTAACAAGCTCAAAATCCTTAATTTCTCCAATGCTACTACCAAATCCCTTGGCTCAACTAAGATAAATGATGTCTCTATGAAAATGATTTTCCTCATATATTTCTTTCATGCTAACTCCGATATATTATTCTCATATGATAGGTCGTGATCTGCAAACTTCATATTTCCCATTGTGCTTAACATATATTCTTCAACGATTACACCTAGTGGAATTTATGGCTCCACGAGATCATACTTTTCTTCCTTTGTAACCTAATTGGCTTCGTTGTTGGTTTTATGGGTAGTATACAATCCTTCGGAAAGTTTGTTGAACTCGGCTCTGACTCAGAAGATCCTTGGGTTTCTTCTTGTATAGGTGATACTAGTGTCTTACTGCATTGTTTCCTCTTTACTAATGCTTATGTCGTTTCTACCTTGGGTGGTTCCATGTCTCTCTACAACACACTTCCTTCAACAACTAACTCCGTTGGCTCCATGTGTGTTTTATCGGCTCTCTACTCTCGCTACTCCCAAACGACAATAAATATTTTTCATCGACCCCTCAATTTATTTTATAACTTGTCGCAAATTGTTAGTTTCCCTTATTTTCCACGAAACATGTAGGCTAATCAAACTTTTACTTTGATTTAATTCTTTCCATAATCTCCAATAAATTCAAATTATTCGGTGGATCATGGTCTAGATATTTCCAGTCTGGCACAATCTCATCGTCACTTTCCATTTATGACTATGCATATCCACTACTTCACCATTATGATATCTCTTTAATGCTTGTTTGATCATGTCTTATTTTTAATGCATTTCCTCCCCCTCTACTCAAATCTCTTTTTCACTTCACTCCTCCTTCCTTCACACAATTCCTTCCTCTTTCTACATCTTTGAAACATTTTCTAGCTTTATTTCCTTACTCATTTAATCTTATGCATCACTTCAACCTTCAAATTATTTTATTTATTTTCTTAGTTTATTTTTATTTCTATAATAAACTATAATAGAAGTTCTGTGGTACACATACTGCATGCTCATACTAGTGCATGAAAGTACGACTGTCCCTATAACATTTCAGCTTACTACCATTACCTAGTCCTTCCACAAATTCTCCATTTAGTTTTTCCAATTGAACAACACCTGCAACTGTCACAAATCTGATCACATATGGACCTAAACAATGAATCTGAAACTTTCCATGGCATTGCAAAAACTTATTTTCATAGAGAAAAACTAAGTCTCTTTCCTGTAACTTATTTTCTTTAATTTGCTTGTCATTCCATGATTTCTCATGTGCTTTCTTAATTTTTTTATGCAAACCTGTAAAAAAACAGTCTTCTTCCAACTCTACTAGCTCTGACAGTCTCTTCTCCACTGCGCAAAAATATGTAAGCTCTGTCAGCACCGTAACACGCAGGTTTGGTATTGTGAATTCCATAGGCATAGAAATTTCTTGGAGATGCATTTTTCTGAATGGGATATCTCCCTTCATATTATTAATTATAGTCCTATAAGTGCATAGCACTGATGGAATCCTCAATTCCCAGTCATCTCAACTCACATTACGTTTCTCCCCCCCAAACATTGTCTTATTGACTAGATATCTCAGTGCAAACTGACCTGTATCCAATATCCTATGTATCTCTAATTTCACATTTTGCTTATACATCAGGTCTAATCTGTATGGTCTCTGCTTCACTGGCTTAGCATCTGGCTTCAAGGGGATATTAATCTCTGCTAACTCCCCAATAATCAATTTCATCTCTGAAAACGTATTGGGTAAAATCATGAAGATGGGTAACACTTTTGTTTGTTTTATGCGAATTTTTATTTTATTTTAATAGGTTCTTCAACTTCCGGTAACAAAAAAGTATTTTTTTTATTTAGAATTTTACTTTACTGTAAAAAAAAATTGTGAAGAATTTTGTTATCTTTCTACTGAGTATTTTTCAATATTTTTTTTAGATTTGATATGTCGATTTGGGAATTTTTTGACAATATGTTACTTAAAAATGAAGGGAAAGATAACGAGTTTTTTTTCCCCCAACAATGTAGCCATTATTAAAAAAAAAAAATTGACAAATGAAATATACTGCAACAATCTATAGAGATTCTATTTTGTGATTACTATAGTTTTGAATATAACAAATGAATATTATAATTTCTAGAAATTTTTGAACTTGACCAATCTGAAAATGTTACATATTTTAAATACATGTTTTCACCCACCATGTATCTATCTTAATTTTTACGTAAAAGTAAAATATGAAAATACCTTTTTGAGGAGAACAATTTAAGGATTATGAATATATATTTTCCATAATTTTCCACCATGTATTTTTAGAGACATGGATTTTTCATTTCACTGAATCATAATATCACCTAAAAATATTATGCAGTGATTTATTTTATAAAATTAAATAAAATTAGATAAAAACAATGAAAATGAAAACAAATTATATCCAATGAAAGTAGATTCAATTTTAAAAAAATTGGTATCAATTCTGAAACTAAATTATGAGTATTAGTGGGAGTCGGTTACCTCCAAAGATCAAGTAAGTTGGAGAGAATTTGCATTTTCCTACAAACAATTCCATTTTCAGGTTTTTGGCGGAAATATTCTTTCGAACGAAACCTAATTTTTAACGGAATTCGTTAAAAATAAAGATTTCGGCCGAACTATTCTTATCGCAAGAAAAAAATTTATTTGAAAAATATTGTACATGAGTTTTTTAGGGTGTCGTCAGGGCGTCGTTCAATTTGATGTACAAATTTTCGACCGAAAAAATTCCTAACAACATTTTTTCGGCAGAAAAAATGCCGCTATGAATTTTGGAGACCCGATTCACACAAAACTGTTACCCATCTTCATGATTTTACCCTATTTGGAAATATGTCGTGATACTGATGTAGTAAATCAACTATATTCTCAATAGTTTCATCATTCCAATAGTCTCCTATGTTCGCAAACATCAAATTATATGATGTACCAATATTTACTCTGTGCATTCTTAATGGTTTTGCATACATGACATATTCATGTTGTGGAACTTCTATTGCATGTTCTCCTTTAGTTTATGTTATTTGTACATTATTTTGATCTTCGTCCTCCTCTTGGTTATCTTCATGAAAATTATAACAGTGCAAAACTTCCTCAATTGTTGTGGTAGTTGTATGTCTGCTACATACAAGTACTAGTTATATTGAGTCTTCTAATGAAAAAATCATGTTCTAGATAACCTACAAATATGATTCAATCAATGGAGCGTCATCCTCAAAACTAAAAGTTACCTTGAAATTATGATCTAATTCTTCATAGTTTGTAGTTTCTTTTTGCACTTCTAGTTCCACGTACCAATTCTTCAGGATTGTGTCCAAGGTGTATACAAACAAGTGTGTCCATTTTTTATTAGCAAATCTATTCAATGTTGCAATTTATTATGTAACATGCTCCATGAGACAACTTAATCATGTATACTTTTGCATGGTAACTTCATTCTTTTTCCCCTAACTTGACTTGTAATAGAATTTTTCACAGCTACCAATATCTTACTCTCTCCTTATGCACAACCGCCATCTTGTCGAGGTTTCTTTGAGCGTAATATATAAAGATAGTAATATTTTCTAATATTATATTTGTAATTCAAATTATCTTATAAAAGAAGTTACATTGGTTAGTTCGTTAGACGTTGGAGGATAACATACCTTAGTTCCAATCCATTACAATGCCTCGGGAATCCGAGCACATTTCCCTCTTCACACTTCATGCAATCTCTATTTCCAATTATCAAAAGATTCCTTTGAATATGATGTGAATGAACTATACTTATATAATTAAGTACACCATCTGTTGTAGGATTCACATAATCGTCCATCCGCGTGGTCATATTATACAAGTTGTTGATCTATTTTCCCTTTAGTGGTTATATGTATCTTCTTCCTTCAATAGCGTCCAATGGCACAATAACCTTCAATTGTTGTACTTCAGATATAATTTTTTTCTTCTTTATATCAATGATAGTCTGGTTTTCAAAGGTCCAATCAAGTCCAATTAGTTCTAGGTAAGGGGTGCTACCATATACTATCTTGATTACTTCAAATAACGTCAAGATGCACATTCCATCAATACTAAGAGTTACCACTATTAGTCTTCCAATTGGAACAATATTATGCTCGTTTTCTAACTGAAATAAATAGGATACCGTATAATCTTTGAATTACCCATCATTTTCGAGGTCTTCTTCGAGATAACATTCACATCGGAGCCTAGATACAAAATAATATTTCCCGTCACATAGCTTCCTATTTGCGCATTGAGTTGAAACTCCCTATTCATGTGCTTCTTCCAATGCACTTGGTTAACTTCTTTATGTGCGATAGGTACCTATTTTGCATAGGTGCAAGGGTCGATAATTCCACACAACATACTCAAAATAGACTCATCCTTAGTTAGCTCTAACATTTTTTTTAGGAAAATATTCAAATTTATTACCTTATCAACTTTGCTTTATGAATGGTGGTAGACTAGTGGCATATCATATACTGGTGGTCTTTCATACAAAGGTGGTGTGATTGAATTCGATGCTATCCATTCTTCTCCTATTATTTCCTTCCTTTCTCGTGTATACGTCTCTTTCTCTTTTGTAGGGTCAAATAATGAAAGAAGTTATATTGCTTTTCTGACCCATTGGTGGCTCCTATTTACTTGATATGTTAAATCAAATATCTTTTTCTTTCCTTCGCGTGTAACCATTGTTATCCTGGATTGTTCATCGTGAAAATATGTTGCTATCATCTGTATATTCGGGCTCCTATTTTATTTCCACTTTGCGATCAGTTGTGGGAAATCCTCTATTGCATGGTCTAGTTTTCTGCAATATGTACATGTTTTGCAAGGATTTAAGAAGTCTCACACAAAATTTCCAAGATGATTTCATCTATAAAATACAATTGGTCCTCTTCCTCTACCGAATTCTCCTCTTTTGTGGCCTCAAAACACTCCTCTTTCTCCTTGATTACAACCTCTTGGAGTATTATATTGTACAACTCTTACTTCAGATTCTTCTGCCTAGACTTTGTAGGCATCTGCAATATGCTCTCTCATCAAATCAAATACACAACAATCCTTCTTTTCATGTATGAAAGACTTTCCAAAGTTACAAAATAGGTTTTTCACAATACTCTGATACTTTTGCATCAACGGGAAAGTAGTAGGGTGATGACCCATCATTTTGTAAATATCTCACCATACCCCTACTGGATTCAAAGATCCTGTATTCAAACAATGTTGAAGAGATGGATATTAATCCTTATGATGACCTCCTACTGTACATGTGATACACCAGACCTCCTCACATTTTTCTTTTCCTTTCGCAACTTCCTAAAATTGAATAGTCACCACTGCTAAGTACGACTGAACTTGAGCCTTCCCCGCACCATTTTCCCCTACCAAGGATGCTTCTAATTTCATGGAAATTTCTACAGCATTCGAATGAGATAGAATATTTTGTTGCGTCAAAGGACAAAATATACCCGGTAACATTCCTGCAATAAATCACTCACTATGTTGTTCATATGGAATTTGGAATGTCAATTGATCCTTCAATATATTGAATCTTTGATCATGGTCCCACACTAATTCATTCACTATATTCTTGATCTCCTTTATCAGTGTAATGCACTGCAACTCGAACTTAGGTTTCTGAAACTCTTTCAATAGATATTTTCTTACCTATACCAATTTTCTAGTATGTCCTGCATGTGTCGTAGTTTGATATTTCATGTACCATAGTAATGTGTGATCTCTAAATGTCGTTTCCAATTGCGCAATATTTGCATCATAATATTTCAAGTTATTCATAGTCTATATGATCTAAATAATGAACAAATGTTGTTCTCCATCCTTTTTCCCCACTCCATGGAAGAAAATAATTCTTAAAGTAGGATCTACCCCTGACATCATGTTTTGCGCGATATTATTTCTTGATAAGACTAACTGATTCTAACTTGGCATACTACTTCCACTACTCTTACTACTTTTACTATCTTTACTTCCTTCACTAAATAAAATTGAGAAATATTATGATCTTACCTAGGTTCTTGGAAATGCACATAGGGTCATGGGTTTGATATAGAGCTTGATTTGAGTGGGATTTTATTCTATTGGACTGATCTGAATGATCTTTTCTTTTGTGTGCAAAATTCCTTCAATATGGAGTATCACACCATTGTTTGTTTCTTCAATCTCACTGTGCCTCCCCTCTCTCTCAACCACAATCCTCTTCTTATTCGGTCAAAATATCTTACCACTATGCAATACTCCAATCTCTTCATTTTTCACACCATCTTGTTCTATTGAAATCTGCATCCCATTTGTTCTTCATTCCTTCTCTTCATTCCTTCTATGTGTGTGCTGACAGTTTGCTACTAGGGAAATCATATTTCATCTTCATAATTACTTGTCACACAATAACATATTAATCCAAGTAGATATCAGCTTCAAGTATCTCCTATGCGTTCCCTTAAATAATCCACTTTTAGCAACACTATACAACTGAGTACAATCTATGCAAACTTCAATAATGTAACCTCCCAACACACTTTCTAGCCAGTAATCGATTGTGTGTGATACATGATTTCTTATAGTACTGAATTTCCAAATTAATTTAGGAGTCCAATTTCTCAGAATAACAATGAAAAATATTTTGATCTGTTGAACTAATCTCTGGATCCACTCTACATAAATATTCAAAAAATCAGCAAAGAAAATTTCATGCAAATATGTAAACCCATAACTTTGTAGCCATTTCTCTCGACTGATCCATGAATTATTGTTCTGATCTACATAAAAATTGATCTTCATTGTATCCAACCATTGTATGATCTCCTCTTTAGTAGGTCTCGAAATCCCACTCAGTCGCAGATTTCGGTCCCAACAACGGAACCATTTTTTGGGGCACAATGGGAAGACTCTAGGTTCAACATTAATTTAGAAAAAAAAACATAAATATATCGACCCTTTTGGCATCATCCACAATTAGGTGAAGTATCGCACGAGATACCTAACGGGGATGCAATAACCAGGCTTTCATAGTCATTAAGGGAATATGGATCGTTCCAACATTCATTCTGACTTAGCATTCATTTAGTATGAAATATACCTTGTGTGTGGAATCATAACAACATAATAATGTATGACATATTCATCTTAGTTAATCATTCAACATGTGTGTGAAACCATATGATATATATTCATATTAACCCTTAAGCAGATGTGTCCAATAAATAGAGTAGGCCAACACATCATGACAGTAAACACATAAGAACACAAGAATTTAATGTGGTTCACCCCAACTCAGATACGTCCACAATGATTGGATTATTATATTATGCATTCACATTCAGTCCTTAAAGCATGTGCGCACTAGACTCAATAAGATACATCAATTCTACCTAAAAATCCCTAGTCATCCATGGATGTAGTGCACACTTTGCTCATTTTTTCATACAACTCTCCTCTCTCCTCATATCTCTCTTGTCGAACCTCAAAACTATGAAATTTTCACCTAGCAACTAATCTTTTCCCAACTCATCCACTCTAAAATTTCCATAGCCAACTTCTACCCAAAACCCATACATATTTATAGATTTATTCTAGGCCTCAATGCATTACAAAATGGGCCAAAACGTCTAATTACTTCGAGCTAATTTTTGTCTTCCACATGGGATGACTCCTGCAAATGCGTTAACTTTCTTCTGTTCCTCTGCGTGCACTTCTCCTTAGTTGACTTATCATGTGGTTCTATCTTGTGTGATTCCCAAAACTTGCCCCAAAATATCTTGCTCCAACAAGTTGTGCATAGTTTTGCATTTGTAACATAGACACAAAATAATTAGGGAATCTATTAACAAAATTAAGTAAGGTGAGATTCATTTAAATCATCCATCAATATCTTATTAGACATAATTTTTTCTATAACTAGACATCATGAATTAGCTAACCATGCACTGAAATTCAAGGATCGACTCTAATCTATGAGGATTCACCTATTAATAATGTGGACACAATAAAGTAATGGGAATTTGCTAAGTGTTGAAGGTAAGGTGAATGAATTTAAATGGACACTACACATATTATAATTGATCTACTTGTTACTATAATTGGACATTGCATGGGTAGCTAACTATGTGTTGAAATACAACAACTAGATATACGATATTCTTATTCATGTACTAGTAATATGGACACAATAAATATATGGGAATATGTTAGGTTCTCAAGGTGAAGGGGTTGTAATGGATAGTAAATAATATTTTAAATGTTTTCACCTAGCTAGGAGAGTGCTAGGTATCCTAGTCCTTTGGCAATGCTTGATAGACATATATATGGCTCATTTTGAGTGTATCCTTGACCTTGGATAGATATCTACCATAAAAATTAAATTGTTAATGTTAAGATGTTAACCTTAACATTAACATTTAAGTTGTTATATGTTGTAGGGAAGGTCAAGGGACTTGAAATGGTCAGTAAACAAGTTATAATATCTCTAATTTGTGCTAGAATTGGACCCCATTAGATATCTGTATAGGTGTTGAAATTAAATTATATGATATAATTTATATGCATATTTATCCTTGAATAAAGTAGACAGAATAAAAATAGGGGAAGTTGTTAATAATTACAGGTAATATGAAGGGAATTGAAAGGGGTAGTGTATAACATATAATCATTGTAAATGCTACTAGAGTTCGACATCATGAGGTAGGTAAGCATGTGTTACAATTGAAGGAAAAATTATATTATGTGAGTATTTGTTCGTTGTTAACATATACAAAACAAAAATAAGGTAAGTTGAACTCAATGTTGCAACAAATGTGAACAACCTTGGAATTGTAACTACATATGTTATAATAAATCTAATTCTTGATAGAATTGGATATTATTGGGTAGTAAACCATGTGTTGAAATTCAAGAAATGAATCCAAGATGTACATAGTCATTTTTCTCTAACATAATAATAATAATAATATGGAATTTTGTGAATTGTACATTAAGTATTGAAAGTAAGATAAGGTTCACATTGCAATTTGCAATGACCACTACACATTTTTTCATCAATTTAAACTAGCATTATAATTCAACATTATGGAATAACTAACCATGTGTTGAAATTAAAAACTCCAAATCCAATTTAATTTTATGCATCTATCCATCAATGTTTAACAATATTGATACATATATCTAATACAACATGCTCATAAGGAAACTGTAGTGCTTTGTAATGCTTCCTCCTCAATTCATTGCATGTCCCGAACTACTTGTTTTTGAACCTGTCGCCTGAACCACATTGGTACGGTCAGACCCAGGGGACTGAGAAGATAAGATCAGTTTGGAAGGGGGGGGGACCCCCCTCGTACAACAATGTAACAACCAATGATAGGGTGAGAACAAGATCCAATCGGCCTACCTTTGATCCGTCGTCGCACCTAAGAGATAAACTCCTAACAAGAGAATAGGGGCTCAGAAAAGCAATGGATGTGGAGCCAAGAACGTCTCATCCAAAGGAATCTCATAGATGGGAACCTGGTAAATGCATTCCTGAGTCGAAAAACGACCTAGATATCTCATTAGCTCGACAAGGGTAGTTGAGAACACCTAGTTCGTGAGAGAGTATGCCTTAATCGACAAGTTCTTAGGACTCTAGCCCTTTGAGTGTGACTTAACACGATGGATTAAATACTGGTGGAACCCTAATGGAGACTATGAGGTACAACTCAAATCCAAAGTATTTTTTACGATTATACTTTATAATCTAGAAGACAAGGACATAATCTTCGACAACAAGTCGTATTTCTACAACTCGGTAGCGTTATTTCTTCAATTATGGACAGACTGCTTAAGTTCTGAAAAGGAAGACTTCACAATGGCTACAGTCTGGATCATTCTATACTCCTTTCCACATGAGTTTTGACTGGAAGAGATACTTATGGGAACAAGAAACACAATGGGACGATATGTCAAATCGTTAGAAGCTACACAGCAAAGAAAATACACCTCTTATGCCAGAATCTGTGTTTACACGGACATCTCAAAATATTTACCTGTTTCAGTTACCCTGGAATATCAAGAGGAAGATTGGAACCAAACAATCGACTATGAACACATCCCCTTTTGATGTAGAAAATTCCATGAGCATGGCCACATCTTTTGAGATCACCCCCTAAATGACCAAGGGCCCAAAGCTAGAGAAAACAAAAAAAAAAGATGGCTTTACCATGGCCATAGGCCAGAAAAAGAACCCTCCAAGGAATAGGAATCTAGACACCACTGCAAAGATTACCACCAAACACTCCTATGATATTCTAAATCAACCATTGGAAGATGAAGATATCCAAGACCCACACAAAGTGAAGAACCAAGAGAAAGGGAAAATCCAAGCTGCACACACCTCTACACAAGGTAAAGAGGCTAACCAAGAAGACAAAATGGGGGAAAATGGGGACACTCAGATGCAGTTGGACGAACAAGATCTAGCGGACATATATATTGAAAAACTCAAGGAATCTCTCAACCAAAAGGATATGCAAACCATCCCTATAGAACAACTTCGAAAGGTTCACAAAGTTTTCTTAGACTCCACAGCAAGATCCACATCGCAACTGGATATAGCCACATATCCAAGAAGAGACTCAAAGTGCGTTCTATGGTAAAACAAAATATGGGGACGCAAATCTTCCTAGCAGCTCATTAAAGAGGCAGGGAATCTCATGCTCAACTCCATCTAGGTCGATAGGCTCTTGGAGGGATACCTCCACCCACCCCCACAATCATCATGATGAATATCATAACTTGGAATATCAGAGGACTCAACTGCATATCCAAACAAAGGATCCTCCAAGACTGTATCCATGTAGAAAATCCAGATGTTCTCCTGATATAGGAGAAAAAATGTGTTGGATAAGAATCATAAACTATCTTCCATCGTAGCTGGAAAAGATGCGATTTCATTCATACTGATTCCTTTGGTGCATATGGAGGATTGGCAATTTTATGGAACCCCAAAACTGTCATAATGAATCGTCCCTTATCTACCATAGGAATTCTCATGACACACTTCACGGTCACAGGGTCGACCAAGGAAGGATCCATTACAAATGTGTATGGGTCGTAGAGCCCACAGGACAAAGACAACTTCCTGAAAAGGATAAATCACATCAGAACACTTTTGAGCACACCTAATTGGGTGTTGGGAGGATACTTCAACATGAAACTTACTCTGGAGGAGAAAACTGGTGGCACCAAAAGGCTGGAGCAAGAGAGTGGTTGGTTCAATATCCTCATTGACCAGCTAAATCTAGTAGATATGGAAACCTGAAATAGAATTTTCACCTGGTCCAATCAAATATCAGGACATTAGCAGTTGGCATGCCGACTAGACCACTTCCTTGTAATGGAAGCCATGCTAGAAGAGGACCCGACCATGGAGGCCATATTTCTTCCAAAAAAAGGCTCGAACCACTGCCCCATATCTTTCTGTCTGGACATAGGAGAAGCACAAAAAATAAAACTTTTATGTTCTGAGAAATTATGGCTCTCCCACCCTAATTTCCACTATCTAGCAAAGTCTTGGTGGGCCCAGTAAGAGATAGAGCATGGTACCTACATGTACAAATTCCAACAGCGCCTCAAAATCTTCAAACAACATCATAAGCTTTGGAATAAAATCACCTTCAGGAACATATTCTAGCGCATGTAGGAAATTGAAAATAGCCAGGAATATCTACAACGAACCTTCATCTCAGGAACCATAACCACATATTTAATGAAGGAAGAGGAGTATCTTCAAGTAGAATTAGAAGAACAAAAAAACCAAGAAGAAATCTTGTGGCGTCAGAAATCCAGAGTGCAATGGCTTAAAGAGGCCGAGAGGAACACAAAGTTCTTCCACAGAGAAATGGTGCATCTCAGATACATAAATCATATCACCCAATTGAAGGATGATCAAGGAAACCCTATAATACAAGACAACCATATTTCCGAGGAACTAAACACCTACTATAAAGAGCTTCTTATGGAAACCAATGAGGAGGAGGAAGAAATTTAGAAAATAACTAGGAACATACCCTCGCTAGTAACTCAAGAGCATAAGGAAGCTTGAATGAGGCCCATCACCAATGAAGAAGTGGACCATATAGTCAAATGAATTCCCTCAGGGAAAGTGCCTGGTTTAGACGGCTTCACCATAAAATTCTTCCATCACTGCTGGGATTTAATCAGGGAAGAGGTTTTGTAGGTTGTGGAGGAATCCAGAACCTCAGGTCAAGTCATCTCTTTCCTTAATTCCACTTATTTCACTCTCATCCTGAAGGAGGAGATATTAACTAATCCCAAGCAGTACAAATCGATTTCCTATGCAACGTCATCTACAAAATCATCACAAAGGTGATACCCACACATCTCAAGTTGATCCTCCCTTTTGTCATCTTCAAAGAGCAGGCAGGCTACGTGGAAGGCATACAAATCATGGACAGTGTCATCCTAGATAACGAGATAATTAACTCACTAAAGACAAACAAAATACCAAGTATGCTAATCAAAATCGACTCTTCAAAATCTTTCGATAGAGTCAGTTGGCACTACCTACACTCCATGCTACAATTCTTTGGTTTTGACAGACACTGGGTGAACTAGATCTTAGAGCTCACCTCTTCAACCTTCTTTTACATACTGGTCAATGTAGTTCCTTCCCAACCCTTCTCCCCTACTAGGGGTATCCTTTAAGGAGACCCTCTCTCTCTCCCTTTCTCTTATTTCTTATGGAGAAAGGACTGGGATGCTACCTCAAGGCAACGGTTCTGGAAGGCTCCCTTAAAGGTCTGCCCCAACACAATCTTCAACCAGAGCCCTCACGCATGTAATTCGTTGATGACACCTGTAATATCCCAAGGACAAGCTCCGTTTTTATTTATGAATTGTAAACAAGTTTTGTAGGCTGGTGAGCCGAGTGTTGATAAGCTAGTGGGCTTATGTGTTTATTAGGATGAAGAGCCTAAGTGTTAAAGGCTAGAGGCATGTTTTTGTATATTTAATTATGTAGAAGATTAATAAAATATAAACATCGTTGCGTGTAGACCGACCACAAAGAAAGAGTGATGGGGGACTAACCTTTCACAAAGTGGGTAAGAGAAAGGGGGATGAAAGGTTGGAAAGAGGGGCTAAGCTTAGGGGCTTAAGTCCTTGATAATAATATCTTTTTATTATTCCAAGGTTGTGTGAAAGACATGTTTTTATCCTAAGTCCTGAGAGAGGCAATGTGTGCAAAAGGGAAGACATGCAGCTCTAGGAAGACAAGTCTCGACCTGGGAGCATGCAGTTAAAATCTGAAGCATCAACAGTGTTGGGGGTCGCTGGTCATTATTCCCCATCCTTTGTGAATTATGTTTAGCTCTAGGATCGACCTCTGCATACCCTCACGCATGTCTGGAACCAAAAACCATGAAGACGACCTATGTTGTTTTACTGTGAAGACAACACATATTGTATATGTCCTAAGACGTGCTATGTCTTAGTGTGGATTGTTTCCATTTTTGGAGGTGTATACCTAATTTCCTATTGTTGTTGTCACCCGTGAGTTAACCAAATTGTTATTGTTGTGGTTATTGTCCTCACCTTGCAGGAATTGAGTTGAAACTAGTTGAAGAAGTGGGTTGTCAGGCCCTTAGTTGAAGAGGTGGGTTGTTAAGCCTGTGAGAAACTCCCTCCAGGTGAGAGAGTTTGTTGGAAAGTGGTTTTCTCCCAGAGAGAGTTCAACACTAGCTACAGTGCTTTGAGAATTCTTGATCTGGCCTGTTGCTGAGATCTTGAGAGGGAGGTGAAGCAGTCGATGGACTATGTGATAGTGAAGGTGTATACTCCCGAGTGGAACAAGCATGTGGAGAATGAGAGTCTGTGAGTAGTTGGAATAAGAAGGCTCCCGGAGAGAATCCTTCTAGTTTCACTATGGAGTTTCATGTAACCTCAGCCTAGTATAGGAATCCCTTTCCCTGGGTGGAGCTTAGTCCCATCTCGGGGATGACCCACTATTGAACGTGATGAGCACCATGGTATATGGATGGGAGGTTCAAAGAATGTTTGCACATAGTTGCTGGTGATACTCTAGTTGAAAATATAAGTATAATTTTCTCCTAAATTTATATGTTATGCATGTCTATGATGCTTGAATTTTATCATGTATTCCATTGCGTATATGAACTACTGTTAATTCCATTCATTCTATATGGTAGCAATAATTCTGTGATTATTGTTATCAAGTATTTTAATTCTATTAAAATGTATGTTATATTTATATAAATGTATATTCCTCAGTGGTAGCATTACCCGGTCTTTGTGGAGGGTCGGGGATGCTACAGTTTGGTCTCATAGCTAAGTGAAGTGTCTGAGTAGTGGCATTTCCCGACCCGTTGGTGGATAGGGATATTACAAATTGGTATCAGAGCTAAGTGAAGCATGTTAGTGGTAGCATTGCCCGACCTATTGGTGGTTGGGGATGTTACAAATTGGTATCAGAGCCAAGGTTTTCAACACTGATCCTAGATGGGCCATGTTAGCGGAAAATGAAGCAAATTTTTTGGAAAGAATTATTGTCGAAGTAGACAAAATTCGAGTTCAGATCCAAGGTTTGAACACTAATCTTGAATGGGCTAGATAAGTTGTCATTTTGGACCTCAGAAACATTCTTGAGTGCCAATAGGTTACCTTGGTTTTGTTATGAATCTAAGGAGGAGTAGTGGTATCGTAAAACTGTAACTTACATGGTCTTTGGGCACAAAGAGAGAGAGATCAAAACATTGGTGGTGTTGGGACCATAGGATCTATTCGGAAGGAAGAGAAATCCTTTAGGATCGTCATATCTAGAGAATTTGTAGAAGGGTTATCCTAGAAGCCCTTCATACTTTGCGACTTTAGTGAATTTGATGCAAACTAAGAGAAAGGATGAAGCCCAAAACTCCAAAGTGATCTGGAATGGTGATGTGAGATGGTTTGATGTGGACACATGGGTTGTGCACCACATGTTAGTGGGTTTTGAACCCATAGAATTTTAAAATGTTGTATGGAACGTGACACATGTCACTCATCTGACTGAGCCACATTTTAGTTGCTAGTATTCCACGACGTGGAATTCCATATGAGCATGGTTAGTGGGAACTGAGGTTACATAACGAAATTAAGGTCGGAGGACCCACACTAGCGTTGATTAGGATACATCAAGCTCGATGTCCAGGAGGCATTGCGGGGACCCAAGTTGCACGGGAGTTAATTCTCCAAGGCGGTTTTGCAATCCAAACCACGGTTTCACCAAGGGGTTACATGTTAATGTTAGAAGAATTGTGGGACAAAAGACGGGTTAATCCAAACTGCTACTGCATGCCCTCGCAATTGGAAAATTTAAGTTATGTGTTGTAATGATGTCAACAAAGGTGATTGGGAATGTTTAGATATTAAGAGTTTGGGATGTGTAGATGTGAAATCCTCCGAAGTCCTAAAGCTTCGAACTTTTCAAACTCGGATGCATGAAGTTCCATAGTGAATGTTAGTCGTTGGATGCTAGGTAGACAAGGACTATTGATCCAATCTACTTCGCGAGTTCGGTAATGTGAAACTCTGAGATATTGTTGTGTGGTGATTGGAAATTTTTTTAAGCCGAAAGTCAAAGGCATGAGTAAACACCTAGTGATCTAGCACTTGGTCATGGCTCGTGATCACATGGATTGGGGACTGACAGAAAGGGGCTAGTGCCTAACAATGATTACAGAGCAAAGAAGAGCTCGAAAAGAAAATGAAATATGAACGTTTTCTTAAATCAGATTGGTTTATGAATGATGGGGATTTCTTAAGGAATTATGGCCTGACAAATTCTTGTTGACTTGCACGTTGTTCTTGCAGAGTTCAACGAGTGTTAGAAACAAATCAAATTTTCACAGAGCATTTAGGAGACACTCACAAAGATAATAGAAAATAATTTTTTGATGCATATACTGTGTTTATGTATTTGTGTTCATTACTATGGTTTTATCTGTTGTTCATGGTTTGAATGCGTAAACTAGTGAAGTATTGAATACATTTCAATTGTTTCTCTTCTTTGAGTTTTTGAGTGAAAGGAGTGCACATTTTTTGCAAGGAGTGCATTGACAAAGGTAAGTTAACCTCAGAGAAGCTAAGGAGACATATCATTGAACCTTCATAAACAGAAGTGAAAGGAGTGCACAGGAAGAACTCTGTGTTGAGTTTAGAGAGAGATAGAGTCACTGAGAACTCTGTAGGGCTCTTCTAGGAGGGAATCGAGTGAGTGAAAGTGTGCACACATAGAACTATTTGTTGAGTTCAAGGAGAAGAGTATCATAGGAAGATACTCACAGAGTTGTTGAACACTCTGTAGAAAATTCTCAATAAGGTGTGCTTTGAGAAGAAGGTTGTCAGGAGGGCATGAAGTTTTCCTTTGAAAGGAAACAAAAGGGATGAGACCCTTAGGAGACTGAGTAAATAGAAAACATCAGAAGATATAACACTTACAAGAGTGAATAAAATATCTAGGAGGCAGACTCATAGGAGAAATTTCAAAGGCTGAAGCCTTTGAACACTGAAAAAATATTCGAAGATGGAAGAAGTCAAAAGATCAGGAGGAGGAGCGACAAAAACATCAATCGGTTGTGGGGATGATCCTGGACTGTTAGATCAATTTCCAACATAATAAAGGAAGCAAAGAGGAGAGGAAGATATACCATCCTTTAGGTATAAGCATGAAGGACAAACAATTGTTGGATCTAGAGGTAAGCACATGAGACTTAACCCTTGTGTGCGCAGGAGAAGTGGACTTGTCAAAGTCCTAAAGTCTCGAAGTGATTTAGGACTATCCATTATCAAGGAGGATAGGTGGCATAAGATCTACAATTTCATAAATTTGTGGAGAAGGAGGAGGAGAAACAACTGAAGTAAATGTTGGCCATTGATCTGAAAGTGGACGCGTTGCACCAGATCTAGAACTTCAGGTACAGAACACTCTAGAGGAAAGAAGAGGATGGAAGTGTTGATGTCTCGAAGGAGATCTCGATCATTGATCGAGGAGGAGGTGGAAGGACCATTGATCTAGTCTTGGTCGAAAAGAGTCGAAGTCCTAAAGAGAATCAGTGTTATTTATGTGGAGAGGATGCATGGCAGAAGATCTATCACTCCAGGGAAATTCACTCCAAATATTTGTGTGTGTGGAGACGTGAGAACTTCTGAAGGACGAAGAGCCATAGTTCATCATAATTGTTCAATTGTTGAGGACAGGTGTCAATAGATCTTCCACTCCATAATATTTTCATAGGGGGGAAAGAAGATAGTTGAGAATTGAAACTCTTGAGGGCTAGAGAGCCGAAATCAACTGTAGTTGTTGATTTGGAAGCGAGCTACGTGTAGAGAGATCGTGTTGATCTAGGATCGCACATGGAAGAAAAAAAGAAGGTAGAAAAGGGAGGATAGATAGAAATTGTTGATTTCATATCATCGCCAAGGGATTGCAGATAGATGGAAGAGCTAGATTGTTGGGACAAAACTTTCTTGGATGTTAAAAATCTGAGAGTGGGCCACAATTTATACCACGGTTTTAACAAAGTGATGTGTGGCAACTGGAGGTCAATTGTGGGGCAAAAAGTGGGTTGGCCTAAAACCACTCTTTCCCACACCCACAATCATAGTTTTCCATGAGGTCGTAGAGTAGGGTCATATGAAGGAAAGGGATAATGAAAAAGGGGCTTGCACCTAAAACTTCGAGTTTTGGAAGCACAACAATTTCTGTGGCAGCAAGTATGTTATGGCTTGTTGGGTTAGCCACAAGAAGGAATGCTTGAATGTTTGCAAGTGTTGTTGGTGATGTTGTTGCATAAGGAGGGAGGAAACAAAGAGCTGATGTGATGGTTATAAGTTTGATAAAAGAAGCATGAAATCTTCTACTTCCATCAGACTTTCAAGTAGTATAAAATTTATTAATGGAAGTCATGCATGTATGAGTTTTTATTACTCTTTTTGCATAATTGTTGAAAGGAAATTTAGGTAATAATTTCCTCAGCCAGAGTTATTTTATAAAATCACATGATTATATTATTGAATGCTTACCACTAGATGTGATAAATGCTACAGGCCTGTATTGATTCAAAGATTTTTAGCTTCTGAATGCACACACTGACATAGTAGAATTTCATGTTAATTTTGTTATGGAGTAATAACCAAAGAATTAAAAGATAAGAACTTGTTATAGGAATGAATGTGAGTAAGCTAGTGATGTATGAGACCAGGACATGGTTGAATATGTTTTGTAAGTAAATGCATATATATTATTGCATGGAAATAATTGTTACTAACAGATGAAATGTTGTTAACTCATGAATTTTAAGACATTTCGTGGATGTGTTAGACATAGCAACAAGAAATTTGCAAGTCAAGTAGACACATGAGCATTGACTATAGGAAATTTTCTTCTTCATAAAAAGAAGTAATGAATTTACAGATATTACTATGAACATGCATAAGCATAGAATGATGAGTCATTCTATTTTACTAAATTGTTTGGTAATTATGATTGAATTTCTAGATGCAGATAATTCTAAGTTCACTACATATGGTTATGTACATATTGCACTTGAATTATGATGTAGAGGAAATACTAACAATTGTTGGCAGTATGAAAGATGAAGCCTTGTAGGAAAATGGTATGCATTTTGGTGCTTGTGGAAAATCAAAAGGATGGTTGCATTCCTAATATGGAAACAACCAAGATGAATTATGAAGTAGAATTTCATGTTTTGGGGAAAAGATGAATTCCCTTTGAACTAAGTTTGAGTTTCTAAATAAATTCTTTTATTTTTTCTCATGATAATTGAATGTGGGTGATGTAGATGAGAGGATGTTGATTAAATTTGGAATATTGACTACAAAGAGTAGCTCAGGGAAGATGTTGATTGGAGACACCATATTTTACCCTGTGGATCCCCGGTGGATCTAAGTGTGTGTACACTTCTCCTTCGGTTGCTTTGGAGAAGGTTGGATCCCTAGAGGGAGAAGTGTGGGGATAGGTTCCCCATTATGAGGCCTCAAGGGTAACTGGAGACCTTTGATGGAAGTTGGAATTCCGGGAGCCATGGTGCTCTGAAACTCCCTGAGCTCACTTGTTGCTGAAGCCCAAGGAAAAGGAGGTGTAGCAGTCGATGGATTGTGTGATAGTGAAGGTGTACCCTCTTGGGGTGGGACAAGCATGTGGGGAATGAGAGATTGTTGGTTGGAGTGCTATCAAGGTATAGTACCTTGGCCTTGACCATGTGGATATGGATTGCAGACCATGGCTATCTTGGGAAGCCATTGCCCCAATGGAGTCATAACCCTTCTCAGGGGTGGAAGGTCTTCTCAATCAAAAGATAACTACAATTCTCTATTTATTGTATGTTATGTATCTTGTATACATGTTATAATTTTATTACAATTTCCTCTATATACATATATATACATTGCATATATTCTTGCATTACTTTCATCCATGATTGTACACAATGTGTTTCATGTTCCATTGTTTAAGAAATTTGTACTTGATGCTAATCATGCTATTGATTGGAATGTGATTTAGGTGGAGAAATAAGGCATCTTGCAAGTGCATCCTGTGCGCATATTGGACCTGAAAGAGAAACAACTCCAAAATCTATCCATAGGGCTTGTAAAGGTCCAATGGACCAGGTACGGTCCTAAGGACGCAACATGGAAGCATGAAGATGCTATGGAGGAAGAATACCTGCATATTTTTTAAGATTTTGAAAATCTTGTTGATGATATGTAAAGAGTTGCATTGAGGACAATGAAAAAATAAAGGGCAGAGATTGTAATATCCCAAGGATGAGCCCCATTTGTATTTTTGAATTGTAAACAAGTTTTGTAGGATGGTGAGACGAGTGTTGATAAGTTAGTGGGATTATGTGTTTATTAGGCCGAAGAGCCTAAGTGTTAAATGCCAGGAACCTATTTTTGTATATGTAATTATGCAGAACATTAATAAAACATAAACATCATTGTGTGTAGACCAACCATGAAGAAAGAGTGATGGGGGGATAAGATTCCACAAGGTGGGTAAGGGAAAGGAGATGAAAGGTTGGAAAGAGGGGATAAGGTTAGGGGCTTAAGTCCTTGAGAATAATAATTTATTATTATTCCAAAGTTGTGTGAAAGATATGTTTTTATCCTAAGTCCTGGGAGAGGAAAAGTCTGCAAAAGGGAACACATGAAGCTCTAGGAAGACAAGTGTCGACCTGGGCACATATAGTTAAAATATAAAGTGCCGGATGTGTTGGGCATCATTGGTGATTCTTCCCCATCCTCTGTGAATTATATTTAGCTCTGGGATCGATCTTTGCATACCCTCACACATCTCTGGAACCAAAAACTATGAAGTCAACCTGTGTTGTTTTACTGTGAAGCCAAAACATCCTAGATATGGCCTGAGCCATTTTGTGTCTTAGTGTGGACTATTGTTGTTTTTGGATGTCTATACCTAATTTTATGTTGTTGTTGTCACCCGTGAGTTAACCGAAATGTTATTGTTGTGGTTGTTGTCCTCACCTTGCGAGAATTGAGTTGAAACTAGTTGAAGAAGCGGGTTGGGAGGCTCGTGGTTGAAGAGGTAGGTTGTTAGACCTTTGAGAATATCTCTCCAGGTGGAAGAGTTTATTAGGAAGTGGTTTTCTCCCAGAGAGAGTCCAACAACAACTACGAAGCTCTTAGGATTCTTGATCTGGCCTGTTGTCGAGACCCTGAGAGGGAGCTGAAGTCGCTGATGGACTTTGTGACAGTGAATATGTATACTCCTGAGTGGAACAAGCGTGTGGGGATGAGAGTCCGTGAGTAGTGAGCGTAAGAAGGCTCCTAGAGAGAATCCTTCCAGTTTCATTGTGGAGTTTCCTATAACCTCAGCCTAGTCTAGGAATCCCTTGCCCTCAGTGGAGCTTAGTCCCATCTCGGGAGTGACCCACTACTGACCGTGATGAGCAGCGTGGTATATGGATCAGAGGTTCGTGGAAGGTTTGAACGTAGTTTGTGGTGTTATGTCAAATGGAAAGATAAGTATCAGTATGTGATTAATTTATATGTTATGCATGTATGTGATGCTTGAATGTTATCATGTATTTTGTTGAGTATATGAACTACTATTAATTCCATTGATTTTTTATGGTCATGGTAATTCTATGATAATTTATTATGATTAAGTGTTTTAATTCTATTAAAATGCATGTTATATATATATTGATCCAGATTTTATGAGCAGAATGAAATGAATACAGATTATTAACAGGTGCTTAACACAAAATAACAGAGATACAGTAAAACTGATTTTCTATTCAATAACGAAATAAGATGAAACTGTAAATGCAGCGGAAACAAGCTTGCTGGAATGGTGGCGTCTTATCTCTGAAGGCCTCTTTTACAATAAGAAAGAATGCCAAAACCCCTAGACATACAAAAACCTAACCCTAGGAGATGAAGCACCAAAAGTCATGTGGGCCCCGTTTGGGTAAACTAGTACATTAACTTCCCGGGGTCGTAACTTTTGCATACGATCTTCGTTTTAGGCGTGTGATAGCCCGTTGGAAAGGTATCATTGAGGAGATTCATTTTGGTGGCCCAATTGTGCATTTTAATTTCATTTAGGAGCTCGATACCGAAAAAACTTCATTTAGACCATCAAAATGTCCCCGGAAGTTAAAACTGCTAAAAATAGTAAATTGCCAAAAATGTCAGAAAACTGTTTTGAGGCAGTTGGAAAAGGTGGGTGGCCACCGATATCCATATGGATCAATATTACCTCCTTAGGAAGAAATGGTCTCCATTTCATTGAGGTCCCCCATTAGATGAGGAAATTTCTGCTAAATTTGGCCCCGGGTGAGCCACTTGCCTTAGTGCAGGAGTTGCCCTGCTTTGACGAATCGATAAAGATGGATCCTTTATTGTCGAGTGCCCTTGATCTGTCTTCCCACAATTTGATCATTGGATGCCTTTTGTATGCATTCGGGGTTGATCTCGGTTGGTGTCAGTTGTTCTTCTACTTCTGAGGTGTCCAATAATGGTGGGAAATAAGCGCGAAGGAGATCCACGTTGAACACTGGGTGCTGGCCAAGGAAAGGAGGAATGTTGAGCTCAAAAGAATTATCCTCTTGGCCTTGGTGATAGTGTATGGTCCATAACAAAGTGGGTGAAGCTTCCGATGGGGTCCTGTAAGTCATTCTTTTTGTAAGTGCAACCAAACTTTTTTTCCCACCTGAAGCTTCTGTGGCACCTGATGTTGATCATGGGGTTGTTTGTACTTGTCATTGGACTTCTATAGGATATCCTGAACCTATTGGTGGATGTGTTGGATCCTCTCAATGAACCGGGTGGCTTTATCAGCTTCAGTTGGAGCAGGAGATGAGTCAGTCAAGGTGACCGCAAGGGGAAGTGAAACATCTATGGGACCCAATGGTTGGAATCCCAACCCCACTTGAAAGGGGTTGTGCCCGGTTGAGCTATGTAAGGCTCGGTTGTAGATATGTTGGACATAGGGAAGGCTCTCATCCTAGGTGAAAGGGTTCTTTGAATTATACATGCAAAGGATATGCACAATGATTCGATTTACAACCTCGGTTTGGCCATCTATCTGGGGGTGGAAGGCTATGGATTTGGTGAGCTTGGTGTTCAACAGTGACTAGAGGCTCGATCAGAATGTGCTAAGAAATCGACTATCCTGATATGAGACAATGGTTTGTGAGATTCCAAAATGTACCCAGACTCGTTCAAAGAAGAGTTTGGCAGTGGCCTTTGATGTGATGCTCTTCTTGCAGGCAACCAGAATCGCCATCTTACAAAAGCGACCAACAACAAAAAAAACACAGTCATGTCCCCACTTGGTTGATGGGAGGCCTGACATGTAGTCCATTGAGATGGATTCCCATGGCCTGTCAAGAGTAAAAAGAGGGGTGTACAAGCCCTATTTCTTAGTGACCGATTTGGCAATAATGCAGGCAGTGCAGGACCTGATATACTTGCCGACCTCCTGTCGAAGTTTAGGCCAGTAGAAATGTTTTTGTAGCATCGCCACTGTCTTTTTGACGCCAAAGTGTCCAGCCACCCGATTGTAGTGGGCTTCCCATATCAGCTTCGCTCGCTCACTTGATGGAACACAGATATGGCCCAAACGACACAACAACCCATCCTGAAGATATAAATTATTGACAACTGCATTCGCACCCAACATTTGGTAGGTGGTGGCGAAGTCAGGGTCTGTCTCATAGATTTGGAGCCATCTAGATGTCTCATGGCCGCAATAGCCTAGCACCGTGGTGAGTGCCCCGACTGGCGGTCTGTTGAGGAAATCAACAACGTGATTGGTGCTTCCTATTTTATACTTGATGTTGAGGTGGAATTGTTGCAAGTATGTGGACCACTTTTGATGGCATTCATTTTTCATTTTTCCCTGTGTTTGTGTGAACTGTAGTGGCTTATGATCAGTGTGGATGACTATCTCCTTCCCAAGAATGTAATGTCTCCACTAGCGGCATGATTGCACAATGGAGTACATTTCTTTATCATAAGTAGGGTACTTATGGATAGTATCTGACAATGTCTCACTATGATAGGCATATGTCTCGATCTCAAAGGGATGTTGTAGGTCTAGTAGTGAAAGTACTAGGGCTGACCACAAGAGCTGCTTCAAATCATCAAATTCTTATTGTTTTGACCGACCCCATGCAAATTTCTCCTTACCACCACCCCTATTTATTTGGCTAAGGGCCCATGCAATATGGGAGAAACCCAACACGAACCTGCAGTAGAAATTAGCAAGTCCCAAGAAGCTCCAGAGCTCAGTGAGTGTTCCTGGGGCTAGCCAGTCACAGATGACTTGGATCTTGGTTGGATCCACATGTACACCATGCTGATCAATGATGTAGCCTAGGTAATGGACCCTGTCCATGCCGAAGGAGAATTTTTCCAGGTTGGTGTATAGCTTGTGTTGTCGCAGGGTGTGCAGAACCTGTTGAATATGATGTAAGTGTTTGGCCCAAGTCTTGTTATAAATTAGAATGTCATCCAAATACACCACTACAAACATATTGGTGAATGGTTGTAGGATATCGTCCATCATCCTCATGAAAGTGGCTGGAGCATTTTTCAAACCAAAGGGCATGACCAACCATTCAAAAAGTCCTTCCTTTGAGTTGAAGGCAGTCTTCCATACATATGTATGTTCTATCAGGACCTAGTGGTAGCCAGACTTCAGATCAATCTTACTGAAGTATTTGGCCCCCATGAGTTGATCAAGGAGGTCATCGATTCGGGGAATCGGGTACCGGTTTCTAACAATGATTTTATTTAGAGCCCGATAATCAATACAGAGTCACCAAGTTCCATCTTTCTTCTATACCAGCACGATTGGGCTCCTGCAAGGTGATGATGTGGGGCGGATGTGTCCCTTGTGGAGTAGTTATTGGATCTGTCTCTTGATCTCCTCATTCTCTAACAAAGAGCGATGATAGAATGGCCCATTGGGAAGTGGTGCGCTAGGGGTCAGATCGATGGGGTGCTTGACCTGGCAGTGCAGAGGTACCCCTGTAGGTGAGGAGAAGATATCTGATTATTATTCCACGACCTTATCTACTTACTTCTGATGTGTGGAGAGGTCAGCCATAGAGACCCTGGATGTGGCTACGATCTTTTTCTTATTCTGAGAGCGAATAAAAAAGAAGACAAACTTCCCCATCTGAGAGATGACCTTCTTGCATTTCTTAGCAAAGATCAAGGAAATAGCACTAGGTGGGACTGCCTTGGGTATCCTGTACAATTTCCTGTTCAAAGTAATAATAACACTACGAGTCCTAGACTCATATACAACATGACGTTTCCATAAATAAGGTTGGCCCAAAATAACATCACAAACTTTGAGAGGAGCAACATCACACAATACCTCATCTTTGAAGGGCTTGATGTCGTATGACAATCGACACTATTGGTTGACGCGAAGATCGCTTCCTTGGTGGAGTCATCTAATGGTGTAGGGTTGTGGGTGTGGCGTTATTGGCAGGGCCAACTGCTTGATGACCTCTGTTGAGATGAGGTTCTTCTAGCTATTGCTATTAACGATGAAGTGTAGCGGGGTTCCTTTTACCCACATCTGTGAATGGAAGAGGCAATCTCCTTCTTCTGGCTCATCTAGTTCACCAAGCTGGACCTTGGTGGTAGCAACGGTAGAACTGGGTTTCGCGTCAATGATTTGTCTTCCCCTTTCTGGTTCTGTCTTGGAGTTAGAACCTGCATCTGATTCAGAGGCTTTCACTTCGGCCACCAACGAATTCTTTGAGAGACAATTAAAAGTGTTATGCCAAGGGCTCTTATGGAAGTCGCACCACTTCCCCGTATCTTTCTTTGTCTTTCCGGTGTACTTATTTTCTTGCGGCTTGTACTGGTTGTCTTGATAGTATCCATGTTTTCTCTATCCTTTGTTCGGTGGGTTGGGGCTTCCCTTTCCTGGCTTTTGTTGTGAGGGGTTCCCAGGCCCAAATTGCCGCGTCTTTTGTTTGAGCTTCTGCTCGATTTTGATGGCATATCGGTAGGCCGCGCCCAAGGATGAGATGTCCAGAAATTCCATTTTGTTCTGGATGTATCTATGCAGAGCACCGCAATACTTGAGCACCGGATTTCGCTTTGAATCATTGATACCCAACTTGTTGCACAAGGTATGGAAGATATTTGTGAAATCTGGCACTACTTGGTCTCTTTCTTGCCGCAGTGTGGTCCATTTGGTATACAGGTCATCATAACTTCCGACAGGGTAGTATATTTCCTTAATAGCATCCATGAAGGATTCCCAGGTGGTCGTGACTGAAAATATTGACGTTTCCTCTGTTTCCTTTTGCTCACAGAAAGTTTCCCACCAATCTTTGACATGGGGAATGGCTTTGAGGAGAGCAAAAGTAATATTTTCTCTATTCGAAAATTTATGAACAAAAAAATACCCTTCAAGTAGATTCAACCACTTGTATACAACATTTGCATCTATCTGACCTTCAAATATAGGAATATCAAATTTTATTTGTACCTTGAAGGGGGCGGTGCCTTCGTTTGAAGAAGATGCGTCGCTTGTTGGTAGTCGTCGAAGGATTTGCGCGAAACTATCCATCATCTCGTTCCTCTGTTGCGTGAGGGATTCCTCAATCAACAGTTTGAAAGGATCTCTTGTCCTGCCATATTTCTTTTCTCCTGCCATGGGAGGTCGCTTGGGCATGAAAGATCTTTTTTCCTCAAGAGAAACAAGCTCGAGACCTAACTCTTTGTACCCCGACCTTATTGGGGACATGCATTAAGACGACAAGGAGCAGACCGCTCTGATACCACTGATTCAGATATTATGAGTAGAATGAAATGAATACAGATTATTAATAGGTACTTAACAAAAAATAACAGAGATAGAGTAAAACGAGTTTTCTATTCAATAATGAAATAAGCTGAAATTGTAAAATGCAGCCGAAACAAGCTTGCTGGAATGGTGGCAGCTTATCTCTGAGAAGAGATGTGACGACAGCGCGCATTCGCATAAAGAAGGGTACAATGAGGCTCTGAAGGCCTTTATTACAATAATAAAGAATGATAAAAACCGTAGACATCCAAAAACCTAACCCTAGGAGATGAAGCGCCAAAAGTCATGTGCGCCCCGTTTGGGTAAGCTAGTACATCAACTTCCCGGGGTCGTAACTTTTGCATACGATCTCCGTTTTAGGCATGTGATAGCTCGTTGGAAAGGTATTTTAGAGGAGATTCATTTTTGGGTCTTAGTCATGCCTTAGGCTATAATATAGGATCTTGATACTGAAAAACATTCATTTAGGCCCTCAAAGTGTCCCCAAAGGTTAAAACTGCTAAAAATTTAGTAAATTGCCAAAAATGTCAAAAAATTGTTTTGAGCCAGTTGGAAAAGGTGGGTGGCCACCGATATCCATATAGATCATATATATATACATATATATATATATGTATATTTCGTAGTAGTAGAATTACCCGGTCTCTGTGGAGGTTCGGTGATGCTACAGTTTGGTCTCGGAGCTAAGTGAAGTGTCGAAGTAGTGGCATTGCCTGACCTATTGGTGGCTAAGGATGTTACAAATTGGTATCAGAGCTAAGTGAAGTGTGTTAGTGGTATAATTTCCCAGCTTGTTGGTAGATGGGGATCTTACAACACCCTTCTTTTGAACACCCCTACAACTCGAGAATCCAACAAGATCAACTCCATTCTCTCTAACCTTGTGGAGGCTTCAGCTATGGCCCTCAACCTTGAAAAATCTAAACTCTAGTTTTTCAGCACGTCGACCGTTGTACAAAATCATATTTCTCGCCTTCTAGGCATACCCAAGAGCTCCCTTCCATCCAACTACCTTGGAATACCCCTCACAGGACCGCCTGCGCACTCCATCTCTTAGGACAACCTACTTCTCTCCATATCAAATAGGCTCAATAAGTGGACCTTCATACCTCTCAATATTGTTGCTAGATTGGTGCTCCTCAAGTCAGTCATGCAAGCCCTACCCACCTACCTCTTCACCACCCTAGCAGTGCCTAAGTCGATTATTTGGGCCATTAGGAAACTTCAATGTAGCTTCATATGGCATGGACATCAACCTGACAATAAGTGGGATTTTTTGGTCTTGGATAAGCTTTGCAAACCCAAAGCTCTAGGAGGACTAGGAATCTGTTACCTAGGGAAGCTCAATCAAGTTATGGGAGACAAAATGTGGTGCAGGTGGCTTAATCACCCCACAAAACTATGGGCACAAATATGGAAACAAAGTATTCCTTGACCACCCGAGAAGACCAACTAATCAGATTCAATGACCAAATCCAGGGTTCTAACATCTAGAATGTAGCCTGGAGAAATAGACCTCTAGTTCAAAAGCAGGGCTTTGGGAAATCAAGAATGAGGAAAGTGCACTATTCTAGCAGGATTCATGGCAACAATAAGTGGCTCTAATCAATATGGAAGAGCTTAACCCCCTTAGGTAGACACTACAACCTGACATATTTCGATGGGTTGAAGATCTATGGAGAACATCGGACAGGGACTTTCCCTGGCGAAATTGGAAAACAAAACACCCAAAACTACATCTCCCAGGGGAAACATATATCCAATCTTGTAAAGCTTATGAAAACCATAGAAAATCCCCATTCGGGAAGGTCCATACATTCTCAGATGGGGGTATTCCACAATAGGCAATTTTTCAGTCAAAGAGGCCTACTACCTGCAAGGAAACTATCAAAATCACGATAAGGAGAGTATATGGGGAGAGATTTGGAATTCTGCACTTTGGCCCAAAGTGTCCATCTTTCTGTGGCCCATAGTTTAAAATTGCATCCTCACCTGGGATAATGTAAAAAAGAGGGGATTCATAGGCCCATCAATACGCACCCTATGCCAACAACAAGAGGAGACAATGGAACACCTTTTCAACAACTGTCACTACAGCCAGTGGATTTGGGACTGGGGATCCCAAATAATGTACTTCTCTAACTGAAACAAAAATAGTATCAGTGATACTATAGAGAATTGGGATTTTCTCTCCTTTCAAAACCCAAGTCTTGCTCATATCTAGAAGATCTTGTCGGGCTTCACCCTTTGGAAAATTTGGAAGGAAATAAACAAAACGATCTTCCATTCAAATAATTCCCTTTCCACCCTCACCTGGGAAATAATAGTGAAGTTAATCTGAGAAACGATCAAAAGAAAGCATTGGACACCTAAGGACCTAAAATGCAATCCGGGGGAGCGATGCATTTTTCAAAACTGACAACTCATCCTGAATGGCCTACTCATTATGACATCAACCAATCATAACCCAGCAGCCTAACCACCTGGACCCCCCCACCAACTGGTTTTATAAAGATAAATTTTGATGGGGCCTGAGAAGGAAATATAGGACCAATGGGATTCATGGAAATTCTTAGGAACTCAAATGGAGAAATCCTTCACCTAGTAGAAGGCTTTCTGGGTGACAACATAAACAATTTCATTGAACTCTGGAGTCTCTTAAGAGGCCTCAAGGTCGCAACAAACAATCATTTCAATAGGATCATTGCGGAAGGATATTCATAGATCATCATCCAACTCATAACCAAAATTTTCCATGGGAAACACCCACTCAAAATCTCATCCAGATGGTGACTCTCAAGACATTTGGAGTATTTTAGATCCCTCCTTTGTCCTAGTCTTACCATAATCCCCTCTCATGTGAAAAGGGAAGCAAACAAAGTAGCAAATTTCATGGAAAACGAAGGGGTAGCTACCAAGATGGAACAAATCCATTGGAAAGATGAAACTTCTTCTTGCAGTAATCTCTCAAACCATTTCCAATACCTCACTAACATGGAGTTACCATCCCTAGATGGGGTGACACGTAGCGCATCAATGCCACATGGGGTGGAGCCAGGCTCAACCATAAGTAACGAAATTCGACTCCCATCCCCTCACCATTAAGGATGGGAGTAAGCCTCAACCACCAACGTCATGCTATGGGAATTCTCCCTTGCGTGAACAATCTGGAGGCACAGATAGTAAATATTGGAGAAATGATAATGGAGTATGTCTCATCGCTCCTCCTAGATATCATCCAAATTTTCCATAGATTCCTCCATTTTGTATTTGGCTTGCACCAAGTTGGCAACTTTGAGCTCTCATGCGGCCACCTGAACACCCTTTGCATTTTAGCCATCAGAATTGTCATCTCAATGCCGCGAGAGAGAGGGAAGCCATGTTGTGGCTCTTCCTGGTACACCTTCTCTGCATGACAAAAGAGACAACAATGACTGGAGTGTAGCTTTCCATGGCTTGAACTCAGTTTGCATGCAGGAAAATACGATTAGGTTACCTCCCATGGCGTATGTGGAGGAGGTCTTCCTGGAGGAGCCAATTCAGATTCCTCTAGAGTATATTCTTTTCACAGTACCTAATAACTGGAAACCACCTGGAGGAAGTCACCAAGGCCGCCACTGTGGAGAAGAAAGGACACAACACATTGCAAGCTCAATTGGATGAGTTTCCCACTTGCTACATCGAGGAGGAGGTTTTGAAAGAGATGGATTTTCAGGATGCTACACTCGGAGGTTGATACAATTCTTCTGGAGCCATGGAGAACAATAAGGAGAAGAAGGAAGAGGAACAGAGTCAAAACACAACAATGGAGTAGTAGAGCGGGTCAACAACAAGCGAGGCTATAGAGATCAAGTCGTGTGGCACATTGAAGGAGGGTGGCAAGTTCCTTTCGCCACCTGCCATATCGACCATGCAGGAACAGTGGCATGTCCCACTGCCATTCTTCCACCCAGAGCATCTAGAATTGATTTTCAATTTGAGAAGCCAGATGGTGGACCAAGTCCACTGTGGCATTCTCATGGGCCAACATATTGACATGTTGTACGATGCCTTCTCCAATGCACCAGCAGGGAAAAGATGCCCGACCTGTGCACAACCTTACGTGATGACAACTCGAGAGGGAACGAAATATGAAGATGTCGACATGGCCACCTCTGAGGCCACCGGGTAATTTCTTATGGTTATGGTTCTAGATTCAGTTAGCTCAGAACTGTCATGGTCTAAACTAGTTCTATTTTCTATCTTTCTGGTTAATTTTCAGAATACGGGTTACCATCTGTCATGGTTTCCTACGGGAATGATAGATGATGGTCGGCCTATTTTTGACAAAGATATCATAGACTGTCAACTATTCTGGTTTCCGCTAATTTGGTGGAACAACTAGCAGCGTAGACAAAGATCTTTATTTTTACTCATAATATAATGGAATCTACCTTTTTTTTACTTTAAAAAAAATACAATCTTGATACATATAAATATTAGGATTGTACTAACGATCTTCTTATTTTTTTATAAGCATCTCTAAATTGCTTATACATAAATAATTTTAATGAAAAATTATTAATCATATAATGATCATCACTTTATCTTTAATCAATTATATCTTCTAAATTGCTTAGAAATAAATAATTTTAATTAAAAAACTTATCACTAACATAAGTATGATGATCTTTTCTTTAATCAATAATAATAATAATAATAATAATAATCTATTTTTAAGGTCACGGCCAGCACACTAAATTCCCCTTGCCCAATCCCCTTGTTTGTGGGACAATCCCCTTGTTTGTGGGACAAGGGACCCCCCTTACCCAAGGATTTGACTGGTAAAGTCTACGAAGGTATACATACCCTACCCCCTTCTGGATTTGAACCTGTGACCTCTTAACAGGAAACACATGTTCTTAACCATCAGGCCCACTCAGGCTAGAAAGTTTCCCACCAATCTTTGACATGGGGAATGGCTTTGAGGAGTGAAAAAGTAATCTTTTCTCTATTCGAAAATTTATGAACAAAAAATTACCCTTCTAGTAGATTCAACCACTCGTCTACAACATCTGCATCTATCTGACCTTTAAATATAGGAATATCAAAGTTTATTTGTACCTTGAAGGGGGCGGTGCCTCCGTTTCAAGAAGATGCGTCGCCTTTTGGTAGTCGCCGAAGGATTTGCGCGAAACTATCCATCATCTCATTCCTTTGTTGCGTGAGGGCTTCCTCAGTCAACAGTTTGAAAGGATATCCTGTCCCACCATATTTATTTTCTCCTTCCATGGGATGTCACTTGGGAATGCGAGAGCTTTTGTCCTCAAGAGAAACAAGCTCGAGACCTAACTCTTTGTACCCCAACCTCATTGGGGACATGCATTAAGACGATAAGGAGAAGACCACTCTCATACCACTGATTCAGATTTTATGAGTAGAATGAAATGAATACATATTATTAATAGGTTCTTAACAAAAAATAACAGAGATATAGTAAAACTGGTTTTCTATTCAATAACGAAATAAGATGAAATTGTAAAATGCAGCGGAAACAAGCTTGCTGGAATGGTGGCAGCTTATCTCTAAGAAAAGATGTGATGAGAGCGCGCATTCGCAAGAAGAAGGGTACAATGAGGCTCTGAAGTCCTTTATTACAATAAGAAAGAATTCCCAAAACCCTAGACATCCAATAACCTAACCCTAGGATATGAAGCGCCAAAAGTCATGTGCCCCCCGTTTGGGTAAGCTAGTACATCAACTTCCCGGGGTCGTAACTTTTGCATACGATATTTGTTTTAGGCGTGTGATAGCCCGTTGGAAAGGTATCGTTGAGGATATTTATTTTGGGGGCTCATTCATGCCTTAGGATATCATTTAGGATATATATACTGAAAAACATTCATTTAGGGCCTCAAAATGGCCCCGAAAGTTAAAACTGCTAAAAATAGTAAATTGCCAAAAATGTGAGAAAACTGTTTTGAGCAAGTTGGAAAAGGTGGGTGGCCACCGGTATCCATCTGGATCACACACACACACACACACACACACACACACACACACACACACACACACACACACACATATATATATATATATATATATATAAGTATATTTCATAGTGGTAGCATTACCCGGTCTCTGTGGAGGTCCGGTGATGCTACAGTTTCGTCTCAGAGCTAAGTGAAGTGTCGAAGTAGTGGCATTGCCCGGCCTGTTGGTGGCTAGGAATGTTACAAATTGGTATCGGAGCTAAGTGAAGCGTGTTAGTGGTAGCATTTCCCGGCTTGTTGGTAGATGGGGATGTTTCAACACCCTTCTTTTGAACACCCCTACAAAACAAGAATCCAACAAGATCAACTCCATTCTCTCTGAACTTGTGGAGGCTTCAGGTATGGACCTCAACCTTGAAAAATCTAAACTCTAGTTCTTCAGCACGTCGGTCATTGTACAAAATCATATTTCTCACCTTCTAAGAATACCCAAGAGCTCCCTTTCGTCCAAATACCTTAGAATACCCCTCACAGGAGTGCCTGCACACTCCATCTCTTCGGACAACCTACTTCTCTCCATCTCAAACAGGCTCAATAAGTGGACCTTCATACCTCTCAGTATTGTTTCTAGATTGGTGCTCCTCAAGTCAGTCATGCAATCCCTACCCACCTACCTCGTCACCACCCTAGCAGTGCCTAAGTCAATTATTTGGTCCATTAGGAACCTTCAACGTAGCTTCTTATGGCATGGACATCAACCTGACAATAAGTGGGATTTTTTGGGCTTGGATAAGCTCTGCAAACCCAAAGCTCTAGGAGGACTAGGAATCCGTGACCGAGGGAAGCTCAATCAAGTTATGGGAGACAAAATGTGGTGCAGGTGGCTTAAGAACCCCACAAAACAATGGGCACAAATATGGAAACAAAGTATTCCCTGACCACCCGAGAAGACCAACTAATCAGATTCAATGACCAAATCCAGGGTTCTAACATCTCGAACATAGCCTGGAAAAATATAGCTCTAGTTCAGAAGCATGGCTTTGGGAAATCAAGAACGGGGAAAGTGCACTATTCTGGCAGGAATTATGGAAACAATAAGTGGCTCTAATCAATATGGAATAAATTAACCCCCTTAGGCAGACACTACAACCTGACATATTTCGATGGGTTGAAGATCTTTGGAAAACATCCGACAGGGACCTTTTGTGGAGAAATTGGAAAACAAAACACCAAAAACTACATCTCCCAGGGGAAACATATATCCAAGCCTGTAAAGCTTGTGAAAATCATAGAAAATCCCCATTCGGGAAGGTCCATACATTCTCAGATGGGGGTATTCCACAACAGGCAATGTTTTAGTCAAAGAGGCCTACTACCTGTAAGGAAACTATCAGAATCACGATAAGGAGAGTATCTGGGGAGAGATATGGAATTCTGCACTTTGACCCAAAGTGTCCATCTTTCTGTGGCTCACAGTTTAAAATTGCATCCTCACCTAGGATAATCTCAAAACGAGGGGATTTAATCAATACACACCCTTTGCCAACAACAAGAGGAGACAATGGAACACCTTTTCAACAACTGTCACTGCAGCCAGTGGATTTGGGACCGTGGATCACAAATAATGCGCCGCTCTAACTAAAACAAAAATAGTATCAGTGATACTATAAAGAATTGGGATTTTCTCTCCTTTCAAAACCCAATTCTTGCTCGTATCTAGAAGATCTTGTCGGGCTTCACCCTCTGGAAAATTTGGAAGGAAATAAACAAAAGGATCTTCCATTCAAATAATTCCCCTCCCACCCTCACCTGGGAAATAATAGCGAAGTTAATTTGAGAAATGATCAAAAGAAAGCATTGGACACCTGACGACCTAAAATGCAGTCTGGGGGAGAGATGCATTTTTCAAAACTGACAACTCAGCCTGAATGGCCTACTCACTATGACATCAACCAATCGCAACCCAATAGCCCGACCACCTGGACGCCCTGACCAACTAGTTTTATAAAGATAAATTTTGACGGGACCTCAGAAGGAAATCTAGGACCAACGAGATTCGGGGAAATTCTCAGGAACTCAAATGCAGAAATACTTCACCTAGTAGAAGGCTTTCTAGGAGAAAACATAAACAATTTCATTGACCTCTGGAGTCTCTTAAGAGGCCTCAAGTTCGGAACAGACAATCATTTCAATATGCTCATTGTGGAAGGAGATTCCTAGATCATCATCCAACTCGTAACCAAAATTCTCCATGGGGAACACCCACTCAAAATCTCATCTAGATGGCGACTCTCAAGACATTTGGAGTATTTTAGATCCCTCCTTTGTCCTAGTCTTACCATAATCCCCTCTCATGTGAAAAGGGAAGCAAACAAAGTAGCAAATTTCATGGAAAACGAAGGGGTAGCTACCAAGATGGAACAAATCCACTGGAAAGCCCAAACTTCTTCTCGCACTAATCTCTCAGACCATTTCCAAGACCTCACTAACATGGAGTTACCAACCCTGGATGGGGTGACACATCGCGCATCAATGCCACATGGGGTGGAGCCAGGCTCGACCATAAGTAACGAAAGTCGACTCCCATCCCCTCACCATTAAGGATGGGACTAAGCCTCAACCACCAACCTCATGCCATGGGAATTCTCCCTTGCGTGAACAATGTGGAGGCACAGGTAGTAAATATTGTAGAAATGATCGTGGAGCATGTCTCATCGCTTCTCCCAGATATCATCCAAATTTTCCATGGCTTCCTCCATTTTGTATTTGGCTCGCACCAAGTTGGCAACTTTGAGCTCTGGTGCAGCCACCAGAACACCCTTTGCATTTTATCCATCAAAATTGTCATCTCAATGCCGTGAGAGAGAGGCAAACCACGTCGTGGCTCCGCCTGGTACACCTTCTCTGCATGACAGAAGAGACAACAACGAATCGAGCGCGACTTTCCATTGCTCGAACTCAGATTGCATACAGGAAAAGACGGTTAGGTCACCTCCCATGGCGTATGTGGAGGAGGTCTTCCCGGAGGAGCCAATTCAGATTCCTTTGGAGCATATTCTTTTGATAGTACCTGATAACTGGCAGCCACCAAGCAACCACCTAGAGGAATTCACCAAGGCCGCCACTGTGAAGAAACAAGGAAACAACACATTGCAAGCTCAACTGGATGAGTTTCCCACTTGGTACATCAAGGAGGAGGTTATCAAGGATGGATTTTCAGGATGCTACACTCGGAGGTTGATACAATTCTTTCGGAGCCATGGAGAGCGATAAGGAGAAGAAGGAAGAGGAACAGAGTCAGAATGCAACAATGGAGCAGTAGAGTGGGTCAACAATAAGTGAGGCTATAGAGATCAAGTCATGTGGCACATTGAAGGAGGGTGGTGAGTTCCTTTCGCCACCTGCCATATCGACCATGCAGGAACAATGGCGTGTCCCACTGCCATTCTTCCACCCGGAGCATCTAGAATTGATTTTCAATTTGAGAAGCCAGATGGTGGACCAAGTCCACTGTGGCATTCTCATGGGCAACCATATTGACATGTTGTACTATGCCTTCTCCAATGGACCAGCAGGGAAAAGATGCTCGACCTGTGTGCAACCTTACGTGATGCCAACTCAGGAGGGAACGGAAGATGAAGATGTCGACATGGCCACCTCTGAGGCCACCAGGTAATTTCTTATGGTTATGGTTCTAGATTCAGTTAGCTCAGAACTGTCATGGTCTAAACTAGTTCTATTTTCTATCTTTCTGGTTAATTTTCAAACTATGGGTTTCCATCTGTCTTGGTTTCCTACGAAAAGCACAGATGATGGACCGCCTATTTTTGACAAAGATATCATAGGCTGTCAACTGTTCCGGTTTCTGCTAATTTAGCGAAATAGCTAGCAGCGTAGACAAAGATCTTTATTTTTACTCATAATATAATAGGATCTACTTTTTTTTACTTAAAAAAAAATACAATCTTGATACATATAAATATTAGGATTGTACCAATGATCTTCTTATTTTTTTATAAGCATCTCTAAATTGCTTATACATAAATAATTTTAATGAAAACTTATTATTCATATAATGATCATCACTTTATCTTTAATGGTAAAGCCATGACTTTGCATTCCATTTGAATCATCTGGAAGCATCATCATAAAGGTTGAACTCTCACATAAGCGTTAGTACGTGGAGATTGAGCCTACATCTCCCACTGGGGCAAGCCCTACTTCACTCATAGAGTTTTACATTTGTTACCAACCATCGATAAGCTACCAGAATCTTACGAGTCCCTTCGTTAAAATGACTCTTTAATTTAAGTATGCACTTCACCGTGATGATAAGATGGGTAGAAACGAAGTCTTTCTCTCTAAATTCCAAGGTATTCAACGAAATTACGAGTCCCTTCTTTAAATGACTCTTTAAGTTAAGTATGCACTTGCTGGAACTCAAGTTCATATAAAAAGTTATAATCAAACTTTCTCTAACAAGTCGACCACATAGAAAAATTTACATGTTTGTTAAGCATACTCTAACAATTCAATGAAAGAATAATTAAATAAATGAAATAATAATTAAATATAAAAAATAAATACACCTTTTTTGTGATTCTTTGAGAAACTACTAAAAATATTCCAAAGCTTATCTCATGCAGCCATCTTCATAAAACATCTTTAATATATTACCATTTATTAATATATCTATTAAAAACTTATTCATGTCATCTTCATAAAGCATTTTTAGTATGGTATCATGCCATCTTTATAAGATATCTTTAATATATCACCATTTATTAATCTACCTATTAAAAACTACTACAAAGCTTATCCATTCCATCATCTTCTTCATAAGTCATCTTTAGTATATCACCATGTATTATTTTACCTATTCTACTATATGAAGATAATAAATTGGTTTTTGAATAAATTATTGACTTAAAAGAAACCAGATAAATATTGGAAAAATGATATAAAATAAAAGACTCAAAAATCACACATGTTTTAATAAATTAATTCACTTTTTCTACTAAATAGTATTGATATATATACATATTTAATTTTATAAATCAATTTATTTTCATAATAATATGCATACCTTACATAAATTTATTTTTTCTTCTAAACATAAATTTATTTTCTTTTCTAAATCAATCTGATAGATAGTTTTAAATTTTAACTTAAATTTCCAATCTAAATACTTTTTACACATTATTCACAAGTTGTTTAAGTAAACGGTTACATTAAAAACATTTCCTAATGTAGATCTATAACACTTGTGACCATATAAATGATACTTATGGTAAATGATAAGTAAAACCATTGAGAAATTTGAAATCATTCTCCTCCCAAATTCATTTCATCAAGCTGGCCATCATTCCCTTTAGATACTGAATTTGAAACATCTATAAAAACGTCCATTCATCAAGGTTGCCATCATTTTCATACGAAACTGAAATATATACGAAATTATTTAAAGGCAAAGTTCCCATGGGTATCAGCAATGTTGTTGGCATAAATTAACAGGATTTAAATGACACAAAATATATCACAGAGACCATAGTAATTACACAAATTGAATACAACAATTTTTATGAGGTATTTTTATGTGTTAAAATTTTATAGAGGAAAATATTTAGGGAATAATGATATTAATTCTATTTATGGTTAAGGGAAATATTACATCAGCCAAACAAAATTTATACACATTCAACTTTTCTCAAAACTGTTTGCCTGTATAGGAGTACATGGATATAGCAGCTCTCAAATAGTTTATAAAGCTAATTACATTCAGTGATTTGTTTTAACAACAAACTCATTTGAAGGAGCTACTAAACTTACTACAATCCACTAAATAGTGAAAAAATATTTAGGGAATAATGATATTGAGTTTATTTATGGTTCAAGGGAGATATTGTATCACCCAAACAAGACTTACGCACACTCAATCTCTCTCAAAACTGTTTGCCTGTATAGGCATACATGGATACACTCAACCTCTCTCAAAACTGTTTACCTGTATAGGCATACATGGATATAGCAGCTCTCAAACAGTTTATAAAACTAATTACATTTCCTGATTTGTTTCAACAATATACTCATTTTAAGGAGCCACTAAATCTACTACAATCCACCAAATAGTGGGAAAATATCCAAGGAACAATGATATTAGATTTATTTATGGTTCAAACTAGATATTACATCATCAGCCAAACAAGACTTACACACACTCAACCTTTTTTGAAACTGTTTACCTATATAGAGATATATGGATATTTTAAGGAACCACTAAATCTACTACAATCCACCAAATAGTAAGAAAATATCCAAGAAACAATGATATTAGGTTTATTTATGGTTAAAGCTAGATATTACATTAGCCAAACAAAACTTACACACTCAACCTCTCTAGAAACTGAACTGTTAACCTATATATAAGTATATGGATATGGGAGCTCTCAAACAGTTTATAAAACTAATTACATTCGAAGATTTGTTTCAACAACAAACTCATTTTAAGGTGCCACTAAATCTACTACAATCCACCAAATAGTGGAAAAATCGGTTGCATATCAACAAGCAACAGTTCGACAAAGAAAATTTGAAGATGTAGCGAGCAAACCCTTATCTTCTTCAATTAAAAAAATGTCAACAAAGTACAATAATTTTTATTGATCACCCTATCTACGAAGAAAGCGATCCCTTATCAAATGAATATTTTCGTTACAGTGTGAATACCCATAACATTGTTCAGGGAATCGGTAATACTAGTCAATTAGGATGGATATTTATGTACAGTACATGTACTATTCCTTACACACAACTAGTTTTGAACCTTACACATAACAAAGAATAATCGCCATTACTATCGGGCGGCTTGATTAATATTATACCAGAGATGTAGAAATGGACACAGAACTTACACTTCTCCATAGATTGGAATGCTCGATTATCGCCATTATCACCGGCGTATGCGATGACACTCGCATAGGGTCTCGTTTTCTATTTCCTTCCTGTGGAAGCTGCGGTGACAATTGCAAGCTGCACAATTCATGGCTGCAGCCGTTCCCTCATCTCCGCTAGCCATAAATTCTGCGCAACCATCGACCG
>ML791629.1:145740-181215 GCA_009831015.1 Picea engelmannii | reverse complement strand
ACTAATATAAAAATCTAAATTATGATTCCTAAATATAATTATAATGATTACTGTATGAGAAAACCTTTATTAAACTTTTCAAAAATAAATGAAAAATTAATATTATTAAATTATAAAGTAGTTATAAAACTTATATTAAAATCAAATATGATGTATATTTGTTTCTATTCGGCTTGATTAAAAATAATGTAAAATAATGATTACTAACAAATATTTATGAGGTTAAGTGATTATGTCTAAATTAAATATGGCCACAAATAAGAAGGCCAAAGCTTAGCCAATCTTTTAGGGCTTTCAAAGGGGAAAGGGTTAAGGGTCAAGGGATGGATCATTTAATCATGGATTAAGATACCTTCCCATTCACTTGGGTTATGGAGGAGGTTAACTTTTTCACCTTTTATTTTAATTAGACAAAGACATGGTAAAGACATGGTAAATATAAGGGGCTTCAATTTAGATGACAATCACCTAAGTTAATATAACATTGAATGCATATGAAAACTAAGTACATTTGTATACGTTGGTGAAGCATTCAAATGAGGCATTGAAATTCCATTTCAATTTTTTTTCATGGATGTAAAAATGAATATAAGTGGTCATGTTTTTCATTAGTTTTTTTTTTCATAATCATGTTTGAAAGCCTTCAAATGTAGGAGGACAATGTTTGGCTTCATTTCATGCCCCACCCTTAGTATTGGATGTTTTCTAAGACTTCGTAGTCCTTGCAATACATTTCCTAACTATGTTGGCTTTTTATATTTCATTAGTGGCTAAAACTAGTTTGTGGAAGTTTCTTAGAACCAAGAGATAGTGTATGGTCCTATTGTTGTCCCCATGTTTTCCTTTTGTTCTCGTAGTAAAAATGATCCCTTTTATTAATAACATGCGTGAAATGTGTGAAATTCCATATATTTGAAGGCCCATGCATGTGTATGAAAAAGGCTTTGCATATATGTAAGATGAGGCAAATAAGGGGGCTCTCAAACAAGCTAATCTGAATTCAAGAAAACTAATTGGAATGCGAGTTAGTGGAAAGAATTGTGGGAAAATTCTCAATTAAGTGGAGGTATTTGGAAGTTCTCAAAATTCAAGTTCAAACAATGTGAGGGATGGAACAAGTCATCAAAGAACACATGAAGCCTGAAACCTCTACAATATGGAAATGTAGAAAAAGATGAGTGAGATGGTTTCTTTGATGGTTGGGGTTGAAAGAAATCTGGATAATTTTAACGAGCACAAATTCTAAAATCCATGAATTTATGTAGAATAACATGTAAGAAGATCAAACCTATGAAGTGATATCAACAACACATAATGGAAGGAAAATAATCAAAGGTTACTTAGCTAGAGATTGCTTCATAGGTTGAAGAAGACACCTTCCATGGTTTGATATTGTAATATCTCTTTCTTTACTGAATGTATTGAAAATTCAGATTTTCTTAGGACAATTTGTAGGGAAATACACATCATTTTTGTCAAAATGGAGGAATAAATTTATTAGAGGTATACCTAAATTTTTAAGGAAAAATGTGGACATCCCTCTCTCTATATATAATTTTATTATGTTACATAAAAATAGAATGACCATTAACAACACATATTTGGTATTAATTTTCATTAGGTTAAATGGATAATATGTAGTAATTATTAACAAAAATGAAATTTCACCATAAAAATTGTGTTATTATGGTAAAACTTTTTAATCTCAACCTATTTATAATCATACAATCTAAAGAAGGATTGTAAATCATATCATTGGTGATGTAAAAGATCTAGAAATTTTTTCCCATATTTTTTACATTTATACATGATCTTTGATTGTTATAAATTGTTTCATGATATTTGTTATACATCTATATTCATACCATATATTTTATCATATATATAAAAGTTTATTTATTTATTTATGATAATACTATATTTATAAAAATACCAATTTAATATAAAAATATATAATGAATTTTATTATAACTTAAATTTTAAAGTTTTTAATAATTATTCTTATATATAATTTTTTTTTTTTAATTTTGATTTTAAATTTTCTATTTAATTTTCTTAATAATTACAATTGTAATAATAATTGTAATCCTATTTCTTGTGTTGAAATAGGTTAATCCTCCTTAGAAAAGGTGATACACATATATGTGTCTACATTTAATGTAATGATCCCAACATGATAAGAAGGTGCATACACATATATGTAATTGGATGTAATGATGCGGGCACTCAAGAGTTATATTGAGAAAATATTTTTATGATGTAAATAAAAAAAACCTTTACTATATTTTTATGCGGTAAGTTCATTATTTTCCCACAAAATTATGTACATTATTTTATTAAAAATTTAATAATAGTTGTCTAAAAATTATTAATAATAATAATAAATTTAATGTAGGAATTAAAAATTAACATATTATTAATAATAAATTTAAATTAAGAATTAAAAATTAACATATTTATTGATATATTTAACTAAAAATTTTAATAAATGAATTTTGATTAATTTGTTACTTCTATTTAATTAGTAAACTAAAAAATAAATATAAATTTGCCATTCTTCATATTTTTATGTTTTATTTGCATTTTAATTATTTTCATTTTAATTTAACTATGTATATATATAATTTTTAACAATATTTTACTTTTATATATATATATATATATATATATATATATATATATTTATATTAAAATTTTAATAATCTTACATTTTCATCAAAATTCAAGTTCATACAAATGCATTACCTACAACAAAATAAAAATAAAATTATATCATAATTATATACACTTTGTCCTTATCTTGTAACCTCTCATTTATCTCCACTTAATGTGTTAGGGTTTACATTAGTTTTTGATTGATTTATTCACTTATTAGTCCATTCCTAAGAAATGTGTAGAGGGACTATAACGATCGATAATTCATTAATTTCATATTAGTATGTCCTTTAACTATAAATTTTTGCATAATCTTTATTGTTTGAACTATAGAACTAAAAACATTATTTTTTAGATAATAAGAAAACCTTATATGTCACCACCTCATTGGAGAACAGATTTGAAGTCTTATTGCCATATTTTCTATTCTCAATGTTTTAAATGTTTAGATATCCAAATTTTTTACCATCGACGCTCTTTTTTAATTTTTTAATTTTTATTGAAATGTTTACATATCGAAAGTTTTGAGCATCGATGCTCTTTTTTAATCTTTTTATTATTACTATTTTTATTGATATGTTTACATACCAAAAGTTTTGAGCATTGAAACTCTTTTTGAGGTACTGGAATAGGCCGGACAAATTAAATGTTTACATAGGATGAGGCCCTTAAACATACCTCACACTCTTAAATGTTTACTTAAATAGGCCTCGCAGAGTACATTTTTCCTTGAATTTTTCCATACAATCTTGTAGTGAATTTTGACAATATTGTTGTCCACCAATATTGTTGTACAATATAGTCATCATATGTTTCATATTTATTCTATGTATTCTATTCTTGGAATGAAATTTAGTCATCATTAAATATACATATATTCTTTACCGGTTCATTGGTTGTTGCTTGTTCACTAGTTCATTGGTTTGTTTGTTGTTGCTTGTTGTTTGGTTAAACTTTGCAAGGTTGAGGTCATAAACCTATAGTTGGACCTGTCGATGCTTGCTCACCGGTTTGTTTCTTGTTTCCTTCTTTGTTTACTTTAACTTTGCAAGGTTGGAGTCATTCTCCCGCAGTTGGAGTTATTTTTTCACTTTGAAGGGTCCAAGTCCTGCACCCACAATTGGGCCTATGATTATGTCGTTCGTCATTGACAAGTAAGTTTCAACACCATAGTTTCATTCGTATTCATTGATCACTGTTTATTGTTTACAGTTTGCACATAAAAATGTTTAAGTATTTCCACTCGCATAGTCATCATATGTTTCATATTTATTTTATGCTTAGAATGAAATCTAGTCATCATTGAAGATACACATATTATTTATTGTTTCATTGGTTTGTTGGATGTTGCTTGTTGTTGCTTGGTTCAATTTTGCAAGGTTGAGGTCCTGCACTTATAGTTGGACCTGTTGATTGCTCACTGGTTTGTTCGTTACTGGTTTCTTTTGTTTTCTTCAACTTTGCAAGGTTGGGGTCCTGCACCCATAGTTGGAGTTGTTTTTTTCACTTTGTAGGGTTCAATTCCTGCACCCGCAATTGGACTTGTGATTATGTCGTTCATCATCGACGAGTAGGTTTTAATACCATAATTAATTTTGTATTCATTGTTTACTCTTTACTCTTTACAGTTTGCAAGTTAGAATGTTTAAGTATTTATTCATCATTCTTGTCCTGTAGAATTTCCATACAGGTTGGCAAGTTTTTTTCTCCTCATCTTAAATTTTACTCCAATTTTTTCCTGAGGCTCTGCACCATGTGCATGCCAATGTCATCTGCACAACTTTGGTTGTCATTTTTTCTAGCATTACAAATCTTGGTCCTTTGTTGTATGTGACGAAGTAGAAATCTAACGCCTCAATTGAGTAAGGAAATTCTTTAGCCTTCGCACCTTGCCCTCGATGATATTCACAGCTTTCCCTGGAATGATTACCTACCTATCTTGTATGGGAATTGAACCCATGTATTTCACATGAAAAAGGAAATCTCAAGCTTGTTGCCTTCGCAAAATATTCTTGTAGAAGAAAATTGCAGGTAGGTGTAGAAGGGCTAAGTATGATACAATGATAACCAAGCTGCAACAATTTTGCATGCCATTGCTAGGAATTTTCCATCTTTAAAGGTCAAATATTTCAGTAGGTTATAAATATAGATCTATAAACATACATATTTACATATTTTTCAAGATACATATTTCTCCAAGTTCTATGGCTTAAGTTTTTACAAGATTGTATTGAAAAATTTGAGGAAAAATGTACTCTGACTGACCTATTTAAGTAAACATTTACGGTTGTCAGGATTTTTTAAGGGCCTCGCGCTATGTAAAAAATGAATATGCCAGGCCGATTGGATTACCTCAAAAAGAGTGTAAATTCCTGGAACTATGATTCATAGGATGGCCTAGTGAATGGTGCAAATTAACTACTCAAAGCTTATACCAAAACATACAAAGTTGATCTGCTATGCATTAAGTTCCATGAAATGCACATTGGCCACATAAAAGAGAACAAGTTAGATTATCTATATAATTCAAACACTTTGTGTGAATGGACACCTATATCGTGAATATCAAAACCAATATCAACATCAGCGAAGACAAGTCAACTGAAGATTTGAAAATTGTTTCCAATTCAACTTACATGTGCACGTACAGTCCACAACTCACAAGGACTAACACTTGATAGTGTTTCCTTCAACCCTGTTGGAATACAAATGCATGGACTTCTATATACAACTTTGTCCTTTGTCAGAAACATAGAGTCCTTGTATTTTCTAAGTTCTCTTACAAACAATAACTTCAAATTCAAACATAGATTTGATACTGAGATGCAACGCCCTCGGACTAGTGAAAAATGGAATCTACAATATGATAACCAATTCATACAAAAAAACTCATCTGTATCAATTCTCTCACTTAACACGCACAATTTAAATGCACATATGGATGATATACTCAATGACTATGACATAATGCAATCTGATATTTTGTGCTTGCAAGAAACATACATGACATTATGCATGCAAAATAAACAATTTTCAAATCACACTTGCATATCAAGTTACATTACACATGGAGTGATGATATTAGTGAAAAAACATATAAACATTTTGGATCATATGCATTTCGACGAAAAATATGTTGAGATGGTGCTAGCAAGAGTAATTTTTCATGGACTGCAAATTGCAATATTGAATTTCTGAATGAAACCATTATCATTCTAGGACACTTCAATGTTGATATGCTACAAAATAGTTCCATAACAAAAGAATTGGAAAACTACACGTGCAATTACAATCTCCAGCTTCTTTTGCTTAAGATAAAACATGTACAAAACACACTTATTGACCGTGTATGGTCAAATGTGCCCATTTCCCAATGCACCCTCTTTATCTTAGACACATATTGGTATGACCATGATACAATTTGTCTTGTACTTGAATTATGAAATATACATCAAACATACTACATAATCATATTTCCATGCCTCAAATCATATATGGATACTTTGTTTCACAAAACCAAATCATTCAGCTAGGAACATCCATTTTCTTATTATTTTGTGGCTTGTAATATATTTGGCGAGGAAAACTTCTATATAACCACAACCATGGATCAATAAAAACAAAGGTTCATGCTTCTAACTATATCTTTTATTCTATTCCTTTGATTCTCATTTATTGTATGCACATATTACTTGTTTTCCCTTACAGACCAACTCACATAATTTTTCATTGTGTTTTGTGCGTTCCCACATTAAAACAGACAGAACAACTAGAGAATACGAAGGACTGTTAACCAAAAATGTAGAAGAAGAAATACAAAGGTGCATGCTTCTACTATTATTTCATAGTCCATTGTTTTGTATTTCATTTATTGTCTGTATATTTATTCTACTACTTTGCACCTAATTTATTGTATGTATATACTACATATATTCCTACATAATAACTTATCTTCATGTCAACTGTACTTTTTTTACTGCTACAATGAAATTAATAGAACTACATTTATTTTTTTACATGTCTTTCTACATACCAACTTACATTCATGTCCATTGTATTTTTTGCATTGCTGCATTGAAAGAAATAGACTATTTGGACAAGATGATGAAATTTGATATGCCACAATAGAGGAATATCATGTACAATCTTCAAAAAGGTATACCGATAGTGATAGTAAATCAAACACACAAAAGAAGTAGGTGGATAAAATATTGGACTAGAAAACGATGATTTGGAAACAATGGGCCTCTATTGAGACTTCCCGCTTCTAAAAATTTCCCTCCCCTTTTCTATTTTCCCACTCTCTTTTATCCCTTTTTTTCCCTCTTCTATACTTAACTGAATTCCCCTTTCTTTTTCCCCTCTACTTTCCATTTCTGGTTACTTTACCTAGTCGTTTTTGCAATACTTTCTAGATGTGCGGGTTGGCAAACTCATGGATTCATATTTCTACTCATGCTTTTATATAATGAGTCAGACCGACCACTTCCCCATTCCATACTTAGCCATTTTTTGATCATGTGTTCTCAAGATAGCGGGCTCAAAATTGTCCTTCTATTGTTCTGTGTCCTGCAAACAACACACAGAGTTCCACAATATACAAATTGACAGTTGGACTCTTGGGCTAGTAGGCTCAAGATTGCACTTCTATTGTTTTGTGACCTACAAACAACACCCGAAGTTTCGCAATATACATATTGACTGTCAGAATCCTCCATCATACTATTTTCAATGTTACACATTTTTTCACTCAAAATTTCTGAGACATACAATTTGACCGTCGGGTCCTCATATCTCCTGAGTATCCCTTGACACCCTATTTCATACTCCATCCCCTTCGAGCAGTATGTGACATCCATAAAAATTATGAACAATATAAAATGCATATGCTTATTTATTCATTCTGATGTTCATATACACATGCTTGCATCATAAAACATTGGGCGAGTGACATAGGCATGAGTAGTCAATCATCGCAAACATCAACAAAATGACAAGGCTAAAGGTAAAGATTCATACATTATTCTCTTGCTATGTTTACCAAACAAATATCTTGAGTTATTTATTCATCTATGCCATGATAATTATGTTGATCTCATCTACAACACATGCTTTTCAATTCACAAGAACTATCGACGAGCGCAAGTGAAATACCCAACATAGTGCAAGCTCCGGAGACTAAGAGGTATGGTTACAAAAATATGGCCTTCATACTTCATCCAAATTGTGCATCTACTTGTACATTTATGCCAAAAACAAATGATACAAACTTCCATTCACATTACTTTTTCTGTTAAAAAAATGTCACCGGGTCTAAACTTATAAAACCCAATATACTATCGATAGAAGGCTTGAACAACTGTTGAACTGGACAAGTGTTCATTGGGGACATAATGGTCATGTATATCACCTACTTAAACAAGGAAAACAAAACTAGATGCATTATGCATGATGACATGATAGAACACAAAACCATGATGACAATCACACTCACTATCGCTACACAACTTGTCCAGAAACAACATAAAATATCTTGCCAGGTAATGGGATATCGATTACAAATTTTAATATTTTACCTAAAACAATATATGACTATGGTGATTTTGAGCAGATTATATCGCTTAATGAAACAAGTATCGTGGAAAAATTTCCCACGGTTTGTTTAGAATATCGTTTCATAACGAACATAACAATCATCCAACTTGCACAGAGCAATAACATTTACCCAATCGGAACCATTGATGCAGTTCTCACACTAGAGAGAAAATTTGGATCGTAACACATTCTCCATATAAAATATGGAGAGTCAGAAAATGACAAGGCAATGGTATCATTCTCCATATCTAGTTTTGTCCTTTACTTTCACATGCTCATATATCTCAGTTGTGTTCCACAACTATTACACTGTTCCATGTTGCAACTATAATTGCTCGACACCTATTCAAATTTATTTTCCTCAATGGGACAACAATTGCATAAAAGGAAATTTCCACTTATGCTCTTCAAAAATATAACAAAGAAAAGAGATGTTAAAGAAATGATATGTTGCACAACCCAAGCAACATTTGTAATAGAATTGTGAACATACATAGTACAAGATCTGAATAAACTAACTAGCTCGACAATTATTTTACGTATACATATAAAATTGCATCGACACTTTGTTGGATTACTAAGAGGGGGGGTGAATCAGTAATAGATCAATATAATATTTTTAACCCATATAATGCAAGTGTTATATCAATGTAGAATTATCATCCAATATTTGGAGAGTAAATAAACTATGAACAAATGAATAATCATATACATACAGAGTACACCAATGTTTTTACGTGGAAACACAGAATGGGAGAAAACCACAAAATTATTTTTCTTATATGTCTTGAAGAATTACATTCATTGGAATCACCAACTTCCTTTGTTCTCCATTTGCAACTGGAAGGAGGCTCCAAACCCCTAGTTTCTTAGGCTACAACATGAGGAAAGATCCAACTCCCCAATTCTTTAGCTACAACTAGAAGGAGGCTACAACACCCTATGTTCTCTAGCTATAGTTGGAAGGTGGCTACAACCACATGGTCTTTCCCCGTCCAATTTCCCTGACGTATAAGTAACATGATTGAAACACTAACACACTATCATTGTGAGTTATAGTACTGTAAACTTGTATCAATCAACCTGCACCAGATAACCTGTACCAATAACCTGAACCATGCATCAACTTGTACCTCAACATGTAGTCAGCCTATACCATAAACAAGTGCATCAACCATGTACCAAGTATGTATTAATCATGTATCAACTACCGATCAACTATAACTCATCAAGATGTACCAACATCATCAACTATACAACTCATGTATGTGCCAACCCATCAACTACTTGTCTCAACCATGTACCCAACATGTATTTCAACTAAAATCCCTCATCAATTTCATCATCAAAATTTGATTTGTAACTCTGTAGTAGAGTTGGTGTATATGATCACATACCTTATTGAATTTTGTCTTATTCTAGAGAGTGAACCTATAGAGCATGCCCTTCATGTAATATTTGTTGTATGGTTCTGAAAATTGTACACAGAATACTACAGACTGTACTCTAAACAAAACATTTGGTATTACTGAATTTGGATGTATTATGAAGAAGTTATGGTGTTTTTACCCGAAACACTTTTTTTAGACTAGTTTCAAGACTAGCCACAAACCCTATTTTCCATGGAGTGTAAATCCAAAAATACAAGGAGCCACAATCTTAAATTATTACCACTACTACTTGGATATGTTTTCTCAATGGCCACCCAATTTCACGGTCTGAATCATTATAGAAAAAAAATTATTGCAAAAATGGTGAGATGACCTGTAAATAACATACCTTAGAAAACCTCATCAAAAGAATTTATCCTCCCTTGAATTTCACCTCCCACTGAAAATTGGCTGAGATATCCTTTGGTTACCTCAGTCACCTTTATATATTCAATAAACTCAAGTGTGATTAAAATGAGATAGCCTTGCCTCTTATTTATATTGTCCAAGTAGCTTCCTTAGAAGCATCTTCTAGGCCACTTTGTCTACATAATCACCTATGTCCAACTTTGCCCAATTTTCTACTTGTCCATGTATCCAATAGCCACTTGACCACTTAACTCATTTTCCTCATTTTAGCGTTAACCTTCTTACAATCACTTTCCATAATTAGAATGTTCTTCATTTACTTTATTATTTAAATAATCCTTCTTGACTTTTTCACTTCACTTTATTATTTAAATAATCCTCTTTTATTTTGTCACTTCACTTTAATATTTAAATAATCCTCTTTGACTTTGTCACTTCACTTTATTATTTAAATAATCCTCTTTGACTTTGTCACTTCACTTTATCATTTAAATAATTTCTTCTTTGCAATAACTTTGACTTCTTTGACTTTTTGAGGTTTCAAGCCAATCATATGAGGGTCCTTCAACTTTGTAAGGCCATAAATCTCAAACCATGAGGAGTTATGTGATGTTCCACATACCACCAACAATGGAATGAGATGTACTATACATATAAAATAGTGCTACCTACAAATATATCAAAACTCATACCATTATACATCAAACAAACTTGGGTCCATTACACAAATGTTTGTGCTACTGAAATTCGCTACTAGACTTTCTTCAAGGGTTGACATCAGTGAAAACCAACCCAATTAATCAACAATATCCCCCTTTGTCATTGATGCAAACACTTTGATGCAATATTGAAATCATACCACTCATGCTCCCCTTGGAACCATGCCTACATCTCTATGACCAATGGTCCCCCTAAAACCATGCCTCTGTTCTATGCATCTGATAAATCTCTCCCCCTTTGTCATCAAGGGAAAATGTATCTTTACATTTGGGGATGCTTCCCCTAACTGAATTGTCTAATCGCCCAACCTGAATTGTCCTCTTTATGGTGCTTCCTCATGTACATATATGATATATAAGATAAGCATTCAAAAGCATTCTTTTTGGAGTAGAAATAACTATGAGTCTCTGGTGAAGATACTCAAAGGCTTCCTGTGGAAGAAATTTTGTGAAGATGATTGTCACTTGTTCTTTTGTGCCAACATATTCAACTTTCATGTTCTTTTATGCAACCCGTTCCCATAGATAGTGATACTTGATTGGAATGTGCTTCATCTTGGAGTGAATCACTGGGTTCTTTGTGATATTGATGGTGCTTGTATTATCACAATAGATTGGAATGGACTCATCATACTCAACTTATATATATGTCAAAGTTTGTTTCATCCATAGACCCTGTGTACACCATGTTTCTATTGTAATATACTTTTCCTCAGTTGTAGATAAAGATATTGATGATTTTTTCTTTCTTATCCTTGATACTAAACACTCACCCAAGTAGAATGTTGCTCCGCTGGTGCTTCGTTAATCATGAATGCAACATGCCCAATCTACATCTGTGTAGGAAATAATTGATAGATCTTTTACTTTTGGATACCATAATCCAAACTCTTTTGTTCCTTTGAGGTATATGAAAATCATCATCACTGCTAATACATGTGATTCCTTTGGTGTTGCTTTAAATCATGCCTCCTGTCCAACTTCCTGCATTACATATGGTCTGGATGTTGTCACATATAGTAGGCTACTAATCATTGACCTGTATTTTCTTTGATATGTAGACTTTGAATCATTGTCTTTTCTCAACTTGCAACCGGTTTGCAGGGGAGTGATAACTGGTTTGCAATCTTCTATTCCCAACCCCTTTAGCATTTAAATGATATACTTGGATTGATAAATATAAATTCCTTGGTTTCTTTGACATATATGAAGACCCAAAAACAAGGATAGTTCTCCAAGTAATGACATTTCAAATTCATTATGCATGTTGTAACGAGCCTTCTTAAATAGATGTATAGGATTATTAATTATAATTAATTTAATAATCTAACTGTCCTAAATGTTAGCTAAACAATAATTAATTCTTAAATAACTTTAACTAATTAATTATTATTAATTACTTGTTCATGATTGTCAAGGATTAATTAATTATTAATTAACTCATTAATTAATTAAGTAAAGAATTAAAGGGGGGTTAATAAAATATATTGTTTAAATTAAAAAGGTTACGTACACGGAAAGGGATAATATATTAATTACGAAAGGATAAAATAATAAATGAAAGGATAAGGGGCATTAACTAAGTGTAGGTAAGGAAGTAAATGAGAAAACGGAGGTGAAGGAGGGATATGAGGGAGGAGGTTACAGAGGAAGGGGATCATTCTACGGGATTATTATTTTTCTTTGGGGCTCTCTTGGATTGGGAGGGAGGAGAGTTGAGTTCTGGAGTCGGGAGGATTAGTTCAGGGGGCACCGATTTGCTGGAGGTTTTGGGCATGGGGGCCAGGATATCCATACGATATCCTGGAGCTAGGAAGTTGTCCTAGTTGGCAGGGTGGAACAAGTTTTGGGTAGTGTTTACAAAGTTCAGCAACGGTCAACAAGGAAAGTGGAAAGCGGAGGGTTAGCATCAAACCAAGGTAATTTAAATTGTCTATTTGTTTTATTTTGTTATAAAATTTTAGTATTTGTTGATCAATTTAAAATGCGTATGTGTAAACATAAAAGGAATTATTGATTTTTTTTGTTTTGTTTGTAGAACTAATTGATGTTAAATAATATGGCCACTACAAATGGTATCAGAGATTTTGTTTGAAATCTGGGCCTGAGGGCCAAAACTCCAAGCTCTAACTCCAGCTATGCCTAACCTGCAAACCAAACACATAAATTTTAAAACAAATATAAAAATAAATGCAATACGAATTGAAAATGTAAAAAAAAAAAACAAATTTACCAAAGTAAAACAAGTGAAATATGGATACAACTAGGGTTGTTACAACTTTGGAATATAGATGAGCCTTCAACTATTTATGGATTAAGGAGATGGCCTTAAATCATTGTAGACTCATTTGAAATATTTAATATGGAAAAACTATTTCAACTCAACGGTTACTAGGCATATCAATATATAATAAGTTATCTCAGCACCCTAAAAGACACTTGATTTAACCAAGAAGTAAGTTATGACGAAACAAGTAGTACTAACTACTAGATGCCCTTTTGAGCATAGAAAATAAAAATTAAACGTCCTTCATCTTTTGCACTAAAAAAGAAAGGAAGCAAAGTGCACAAAGCTATTAGCCATATAAAGGGTAACCCTACTTCTGGAAGCATTCAAATGGCAGAATTACCTTTAATTTGCATATTGACTGTAATGTATTATAATGCCAGAAGACCTCCCTTCTCAGACCAAAATTAATGTATTATAATGGCAGGAGCTCTTATCAGACCAAAATTAATGATTTTTCCAAATTTTTTTTATTTTGATTTTGAGCTTGATCTGGCAAAGCTCACCGCTCTCCATGCTTATAATTTTATAAGGTACCCATATTCTCACTGTTGATTAGGAGATTTGCACCAACCATTTATTGAATTTCCCTTTTGTTCATAATGATTCCAGACATCCAGGGTGCTTCCAAATCATCCCTACCCAAAACAATCAAACCTGTTTTACCAGATCTGACGAGGAGACTTTTTTTTGTTATGTTCTCATTCTCTTTCCTATCTTGACACTACGTTAGTACATAATTATCAATTTTATATGCATAATATATGCAAATTGGGGGATTCACATTTCTTATCTCCTTTAACCTGCTAGCCCCATTTGTTGTTCTGTTTCCATTTTTAGTTTTCTGTTTCTCATTTCTGGTAGCATAGGATCTAATAAAGCTATCTCAAACATGGGGATTGGTAAACGCCCCTTAGTATGCCTTTATATACCTTGAGAGAAAGAAAGCCTTGCACGTTCAAGGTTCAGCATAGACATGCCAGACCATTTTCTTCCCAACCTTTTTCTAAAGGGTGGTTTTCTATCTTTTCAAGTAAAACCATTAAATCCGAGGCAAACATTGAAACGGAGATAACATAACATATTTCCAGTAATAGAACAAACATTTAAGAAAGTGAGGTCACCACTCAGATTTATTCCCAAGGAAACAAAAATGCATAATCAAAATCATTTCCTATACACCGAGAGTTTATCCCATGTCAAAACTATGTAAAATGACAACAGCGGGTGACCATGAGGCTCTAGATATCTACAGAAACAAAACGTGGGAATATTTTTTTTTTATACCCATTGAAACAATGGACAAAAGCATATCAGAATCTCATGATCTCATGCATTACAAATTTAGGTAGATTCCAACAAAAATGTATTGACTTATAACTATTTTTAGAACTAGCCCAACAGACAATGGCCCATCTAGACAACAAACAAACTTTCTCTCTCCTTATCTACTTCTATTAATGTGTATGAAACAAGACAATATGTAACAGAAACATTTAATGAGGGATCGCAGATCACATACCTTTTTCTCAGCGCACCCAAATGAACTCCTGGAAGGAAAAATCAGGAGCCATGTATGATGCGTATAATACATGCAGAATAAGAGTAATTGCAATGCTTAGCCACGAAAATTTTCCAAAAGATAAAGAACATTCCCCGCAAAATTGCTTAAAATCGTATTTTTAGGGTAGAAACGGACTAACGGCTGTAATTTAAACAGCCAATTTGTTTTTTCTCTCCTGCCAAGTCGGTCCAGTCGACCTCGTTCGTGGATGGGAACAAAGACGAGAATCTGACACGGCCAACCCACAAGTTGGCATGGCAGGCACTGTAATTTCCCCAGTGCAGGGAATAACATCAAGGGAACTCTTTGTCACGGGCAAGAATTGAACCTGTGTGGCTGAGAGGAAGAACTGGATGAAATTCCATTCTTAATCAATGGCGAACATAAGGACATGACTGTTATTGTTGAACGTGAACTGCTAATTTCGCCATTAGATTCTCGGAGAAGGGGAGAGAACAATCCTCTGAGTGTGCAAGCCATTTGCATTTCCATTCCCCTTCAAAATATAATTAAAATTAAGCTCAATTGGTAAAAGGCTATTTCACTGAAATCCATCATGCCAGTTGGAGAATCACGTAGGGTAAGATTACCTTAGATTCTACTTTCACATCACAAACAAACCTAACTCTATCCAAAAAGGGCATATCACTCACTTCAATTTATAAGGAAATGAATCCCAAGTCCGAGTCTCCATCGTTGTTCAGACTGGGTGTTCAAGCTCCATTGTTGTTCAGACTATCTGTTCAAATTTCATGCAATGTTTTAGTATTAACTAACACCAGAAAAATAAAACTAAGAGCACGACTCACTTCAATTTTTATTGATTAAGCACTATGAATTAGGTTATTACTGAAACAACTGCTACATGAACGACCAGTAGTGACCAGACCAGCACCAGCGCACACGAGGCCACGAAGAGGAGTCTCAAAAGGGATGAGCACCTGGAGGAGGGGGCACGTGGGCCTCATGCGAGGACCCACGATGTCGATTTCTTATATATAAAGTATTTCACAAGTAAATGTTTATATATATTTTTTAATTTTAATTGTTTAAAATTAATTGTTTTAATATTTTTTTATTATAATTATTTTAAAATAAAGTTTCAAGAATTATTTATTTAATTTTAAATTCTTAAGTAAATTATTTTAAATCAGTTTAAAATTTAATTAATTTAAATTAATTAGGTATTTTGTCCTTTTTTTTAAATGAGTAAAACAAAAAAAAAAAAAAAATTACTTAATTAAAGGGTTTTGAACCCGTCACCCCCCACCAAGCGATGCGCCTTAAGAAGAGAAATAACACCAACATGCCACACATATCACTTTTACAAATAAATTCGCATATAAATAGTTTAATTGTCAATAATAGAAAGGTACTAGCTTGAAGAATAATCTTCGATTATCCAAGCGTTAGGCTCATGAGACCTTACACACAAGTCATCGAGCCAAGTGCCAAGTCCCTCCACTCCATTCCACCAGTCAATTCAACGCTAAATATCAATGCGGCATTCAACAACGCCAACACTAAACGCCAAGGAAAATCTCTCGAGTCAAGCACCAGAGGATATTTAGTCGTAAGCAAAAAGTTAAAAGGACTTAGACTGGGACAGGCGGGGAAGAGGCGACATATGCACTAGGAGGGTAAGCATAGGACTAGCATAGCTACAGGGCAAGGGAACCAATAGCTTTTTCATAGGAGCGAAGAAATCAAGCTTAGACGCTTAATCCTAATCCCAACCTAGCCAATCCCCTAAAGGAGTAATGTCTGTTTATAGACAAGTAAAGAAAACTTACGCCTAACCATGTTTCTAGTTTGAGTAACACCAATTTGAAACATCCTCGAACTCACCCTGACAACCTGGTTGATGCAGGTTACAGCATACAGGATGGTCAGGACTCGAGGGAGCCGAGGCAGGGGAGCGTCGTCGCAGGCACCGCCAACACCGCCATTGCCACCACCACCATCGCCTGAAATAGCCCTCATATTGCACTCGTTGGAAGCCATTAATGAGACTTTAAAGGGGCGAAAACCGGCAGGGACTGAGTTGTAACCCCCACCGTATGGAACAGGTGATCCAGAAGCGTCAAGGGATTCAGGGGGAGGACCTCCACCCAAAGAAATCATGCGAGAATTGTAGAAGATCAAACTTCCGGAGTTTATCGGGGGTCGCGCCAGTGAACGCGCAGAAGCATGGTTGGAAGGCATGACAAGGTGTTTTGACGTAAGGGACTATGCATCCAACTCAAAGGCAAAGATCACAATTTTTCAGTTAAGAGATAGAGCCTTGAACTGGTGGGGAAACCTAGAAAGACAACTGCACCTTCCCCCATACACAGTATCTTGGGAACTTTTTGAAGAGAGGTTTCGAAGGAAATATATACCAGCATACTACGAGGAACAACAAGTAGGGGAATTTCATGCCTTAGAATAGGGAAATAGAACTGTAGAAGAATATGAGATCAGATTTATGGAACTGGTCGAATATGTTTCGTATATGGTCAATGACCAATGACAGGCAGAGCGCTTCATCTATGGATTGAACCCTAAGATAAGATATATGGTGCGGATGTGGAAACCATCTTCAGTAGCATAAGCGGTGGAAAATACATGTTATGCATAAGAACACATGAACCTAACCGGGGGTACAAGACCGACATTTTCGCATCGCCCTGGATTCGTAGGAAAAGCCCCGAGGACATTTCCTAGGGGAGGGGGCTCAAGGCCACTGCCATATGGTAACATAGTCATGCCAAGGATAGTAGCTGTAGGGATTTCAATGGCAGCGAGTGCAGCATCTCATTCATCGCTAGTGGCGCAGACAGGTCCGCAACCATCTCAGGGAACAACGAGCAGGGGCAGGGGTTCCAGGGGAAGGAACTCATTTCAGAGGCAGTGACATAATAGTGCATAGGTTCAATATCGTGTTACCTATTGGGGGTACGGAGGACCCCATTACCAGCATGACTTCCCAGAGTTACAATCAGGGTTCGTGCATAGAGAAGGAAAGGCACCGATGGGGAGAGCAAGTAGAAACCACCATATTTACGCAGCGGTTAATAATCGTCAGGCCGAACATCAATCCATGGTGGTGGAGTCATCAGGTACACTAAATCATATCAATGTTAAGATTTTGTTTGATTCTGGTGCGACAGATAGTTTCATTTCACCATCTGCATTAGAAAAGAGTGGGTTGGCATCCTACAAGCACGATGACTTTAAACAAGTCGAGATGGCTTCGGGGGAAAAACAAGCAGTAGGACCTAGTGTTGGTAATTGTATAGTATACCTGGGAGTGTGTACTACCAGGTTGAAGGTATACATCACTGATCTCGAGGCATATGACCTAATCATTGGAATGGATTGGTTAGCAGCTCATCGAGCCATGGTAGATTGTTTCGCCAAGAGGGTGCTTTTTGTCGATGATGAAGGAAGACCAATAGAGATCCAAGGTGTACAGAGAAAAGTGTCATTACGCTTTATATCAACTATGAAGGTTAAGTGATGCTTGAGGAAAGGGTGTCAACTTTATGTAGTGGAAGCAGTGAATGAAAGGAAGGGACCCTCATTGGATCAATACCCGGTATTGTCAAAATTTCAGGATGTTTTTCTGAACGAGTTACCAGGGTTACCTCCTGAGAGGGAGCTTGATTTTACTATTGAGCTAAAACCTGGTGCAGAACCAATCTCCAAGACTCTGTATCGGATGAAAGTGCCAAAACTTTGTGAATTGCAAATGTGGTTGAAAGAGTTACTGGACTTAGGGCTAATAAGGCCTAGTGTCTCACCCTGGGGTGCACCAGTAATTTTTGTAAAGAAGAAGGATGGATCCTTATGACTGTGTATAGACTATAGGGACTTGAACTGTGCTACAATGAAAAATAGGTACCCAATGCCACAAATAGATGACCTCTTCGATCAGATGAAAGGAGAAGCGGTATTCTCCAATATTAAAGAAGGTGATATCCCAAAAACTACCTTTCGAACTCGGTTTGGACATTACGAGTTTGTTGTAGTACCTTTCGGATTGACCAATGTGCCAATAGTATTCATGAGCCTCATGAACAACGTATTTCCGAAGTACTTAGATCAATTTGTACATGTTTTTCTAGATGACATCCTCATCTATTCCAAGAATGAAAGAGAACATGAAGAACACTTGCGAATAGTGTTGTCCTGCCTTAGAGAGAACAAATTGTATGGGAAGTTGTCGAAGTGTTCCTTCTTCCAGAAAGAGATCCACTATTTAGGTCATATCATTTCCGGTGAAGGAATATCTGTGGACCCAGAAAAGGTAAAGGCCATTATGGAGTGGTCAGTGCCGAAAAATGCCCATGAGGAGAGAAGCTTCCTAGGGCTAGTAGGTTATTACCGGAGATTTGTGGAAGGGTTCTAAAAAATAACAAAACCCATCACCACCTTATAGCACAAGGGGGTCATGTATGAATGGACAGTAGAGTGTGATAGTGCATTCATTGAGCTTAAGAGGTTACTAACAAGTGCGCCAATTCTACGAGTGCCGGATATGGAAAAGGACTTCACAGTCTGAACGGATGCTTCGAAGCAAGGGTTGGTGGCTGTGTTAATTTAGGATGGAGGACTGGTAGCCTATGTGTCAAGGAAGTTGAAGAAGCACGAAGACTTATACATGACTCATTATTTAGAGTTGGCATCTGTAATGCTAGCTCTAAAAATTTGGAGGCACTATCTTGTTGGGTGAAACTTTGAGCTCAAACTGGACCATCAAAGTTTAAAACATCTATTCACTCAAAGAGATCTGAATGCCAGGCAAAGGCGATGGAGTGAGTTTATGAGTGAGTATGATTTTGGTATTTCGTACATAAAGGGAAAGGAAAATGTGGTCACATATGCCTTGAGTAGGAGACCACGTATCTTCTCCTTGGTAACCTTAAAGGTCAATCTGAGGGACCATCTGTTGACACAACTCCCAGGAGACAGTTGGTATTTAAAGGTTACTTCAAACCTCCAGAGCGGGAGGCAGTTGGATCCAAAGTATGAAGGATATAGTCTGGAAACAGACAGACTGTTAAGATATCGAGGAAGGATGTACAATCCTAAGAATGGGGATATTCGAAGCATGATATTGAAGGAATCCCATAGAGCACTTTATTGTGCGCATCCGGGAGTGAAGAAGATGTACGTAGATATGAGGAAGCTCTTCTTCTGGGTAGGCATGAAGCGTGATGTAGTCCATTTTGTCACCAAATTCCTGGAGTGTCAACAAGTGAAAGCCGACCACCATCACCCAGTAGGCCTCCTACAACCACATGATGTTCCTATGTCCAAATGGGAAGTCATCTCTATGGATTTTATTGTGGGGTTGCCTCTCACATCCCATAGACACAATGACATTCTTGTGATAGTGGATAAGTTAACCAAGAGTGCTCATTTTATTCTGGTTAGAGAAACTTACGATGTCATTGATGTGGCACATGTGTTTGTAAACGAGGTTATCCATTTTCATGAGATACCTAAGAAGATCATTTCAGATAGGGACTCCAGATTCACTTCTAGGTTTTGGACAAGTTTACAGTCAGCGTTGGGGACTCAGTTGAACTTAAGAACAACTTATCATCCTGAAACAGATGGGAAAACTATGAGAGTAAATCAAGTCTTGGAAGACATGCTTAGGATGTATGTCATGGATAATCAAACCCAGTGGGAGAACTACTTACCTTTGGTAGAGTTTGCCTACAATAACAGTTTTTATACTTCCATCGGAATGCCACCCTATGAATATTTGTATGGGAGGCCATGCAGAATGCCATTGAGTTGGAATAGACTAGAAGACCGAGTAACAGTTGGGCCAGAATTGATTCAATAAATGGAGGGACAGGTGATTCATATTAGGGAGAGACTAAAGGAAGCATGGGATAGGCAGAAAAGATATGCGGATGCACACAGGACCGACCGAAGTTATGAAGTGGGAGACCAGGTTTTCATCCGTATCAGGCCTAATAAGAGTACCATACGGTTCGGGAAGGGGACAAATTTGTCACCTCGGTTTATAGGACCATTCAGGATCCAAGAGAAAATTGGACCCGTTGCATATCATCTCGTACTTCCACCCCACTTGCATAAAACTGATAATGTATTTCATGTATCTATTTTACGTCATTATGTTGCTGATGAATCACATAAACTAAATTGGAAGGAATTGCAAGTATCAGACGTGGGAACCCTCAAGGTAGAAATGTTACGCACATTGGACCGTAGAGTCTGATAGCTCAGGAACCATCTGGTAGACCATGTTAAGGTCCAGTGGGACAAGTATAGTCCAGGATCTGCTACTTGGGAAGACGCCGAGACACTACGGCGAGACTATCCCTCACTTTTTTGACCACCTCGAGAACATGTTTCTCGAAGGATGGGTGTATGTAACACTGCCTTTTGACTTAGACAGCCAGGATTACTTGAGGCCTATATACTTTATTTTCTAGCCACAATGAAACTCTTAAGCGATACACCTAAACTTTAAATGTATGAACTTTTATGAATGATTAAATGTTATTGATGATAATGTATGTAATGCGATCTATTATGTGAATGTAAATTTTATGAATGTTTAAATGTTATTGATGATGATGTATATGATGCGACATATTGTGAGAATGTGAATTTAATGAATGTTTAAAATACTATCAGAATGATGTTGGACATGATGCAATCTATTTTGGGTAAATGATAATCTTATGAATGGGTGTCGAAATTGAATTATGGGATATTATGAGATCTATTTCTAATTGGAAAACTTTGATGTTAATTTATCGATACAGGGATACCAAATTGAAATGATGATAGTATGCAATTACATGATGATAATGCATAGAAATGTATGAGTTTGTGTTACAGACTAATCTGCAGGTTAAGGGCTATGAAATAGCCAAGGGATAATGATGATGAAAGTGGATATCAGGACCACTAACCGAGAAACATTATGGTATGAATATTGTATGTGGAATTTCTATTGGTTTGGATGCATTGCTATGATATGTGGACCAGTGCATGATTTCAGGTGATGACACTACCCAAAACCAAATAAACGATGAAAAAACCCCCAACAACATGGTGCCACTATGTATTCCATTGTAGGGTGTGGACCCTAGTCCTGTTAGGAGGGGTGGAGGCATTTCCCACCGTGTATCCTCCATTGTAGGGTGTGGACCCTAGTCCTGTTAGGAGGGGTGGAGGCATTTCCCACCGTGTATCCTCTGAAACCTGAAGTCATGGGAGGAAGGTGTTAGTTCACGCTCACCAAGACGTGTGATGATGACTGTCAAATGCCTTCTAGGGAAGCTTGGTCAAGATAGCGACACTTACGCTTACGGGTTCTATTTGGAGTTAGGTCAATATAGTTGATGCTCCAAGATAGTATAGCAGAGGAAGGATAGGAATGGAGATGGAAGTAGGTTAGGGAGGAAGGATGAGTAGTAATAGTTGAGAAGGTATTTAATGTTTTCCCTTCAAAAAAAAAGAAAAGAGAAATGTGTATATATGAATATTCATAACTTCGTAACTAAACCACAATTGCTTAAAATAACATTGTTGAACCGGATAATAGTAATTAAAGAATTTCTCAAACAATTGATTGGTTTGTTGTCTTTTATAAAATACTAGTCTTGTTGACTGGATTGGATGCATAGATAAGTTACTAAACGATGGTAGTTTTGATTATTAGTACATGCACGAGACTTGCATGTACTAGCTACACATGCATTTCTTGTACATATACACTAGTATACATGAGTTTTCTTGACTTACTTACTGATAATGTCGGTTACTTGTTATGAATGTGTGAACCATGTTTATTTCCTTTGTACCGTAAGATACCTTAACTTCGGGACGAAGTTTCCTGAAGGGTGGGTGTATCTAATGACCCGACCCTGCTTAGATAGATGTATAGGATTATTAATTATAATTAATTTAATAATCTAACTGTCCTAAAAGTTAGCTAAACAATAATTAATTCTTAAATAACTTTAACTAATTAATTATTATTAATTACTTGTTCATGATTGTCAAGGATTAATTAATTATTAATTAACTCATTAATTAATTAAGCAAATAATTAAAGGGGGGTTAATAAATTATATTGTTTAAATTAAAAAGGTTACGTACACTGAAAGGGATAAGATATTAATTATGAAAGGATAAGGGGCATTAACTAAGTGTAGGTAAGGAAGTGAATGAGAAAAGGGAGGTGAAGGAGGGATATGAGGGAGGAGGTTACGGAGGAATGGGATCATTCTACGGGATTATTATTTTTCTTTGGGCCTCTCTTGGATTGGGAGGGAGGAGAGTTGAGTTCTGGAGTCGAGAGGATTAATTTAAGGGGCACCGATTTGCTAGGGGTTTTGGGCACGGGGGCCAAGATATCCATATGATATCCTAGAACTAGGAAGTTGTCCTAGTTGGCAGGGTGGAACAAGTTTTGGGCAGTGTTTACACAGTTCAACAGCGGTCAACAAGGCAAGTGGAAAGAAGAGGGTTAGCATCAGACCAAGGTAATTTAAATTGTGTATTTGTTTTATTTTGTTATAAAATTTTAGTATTCGTTGATCAATTTAAAATGCGTATGTGTAAACATAAAAGGAATTATTGAATTTTACTATTTTGTTTGTAGAACTAATTGATGTTAAATAATATGGCCACTACACATGTCCTTTGCAAATTTCTAGCTTAATTTGTCATCAGTACTTCAAAAAATAATATCATCAACATAAACTTCAATTAGTAAAATACTATCTTTAGTTACCTTGATGTAGAGGTTGTTGTGTTGACTTCATTTTATGAACTCTTCCTGCTGTAGATATTTATCCAATCTAGAGCCTATTTTAGACCATACAAGGCCTTATTTAATTTCCACACATAATATGCATTCTCTGACAACTGAAATCTTTTTGGTTGTTCAATATAGACTTCTTCTTTAAGCTCCCCATTCAGAAAAGATGATTTTACATCCATCTGATACACTTTAATATTTTTGGAGCATGCATAAGCTAAAAGAAATCAGATTGCTTCCATTCTGGAAACTGGGGAAAATTTCTCTTCAAAGTCAATTCCTTCAACCTATGCATATCCTTTACAAATGAATCTAGATTTTCTCCTTGTAACCTCTCCATATTCATTCAATTTATTATTGTATAGCCACTTTGTGTCGATCACATTCTTATCCTTTGGTCTTGATACCAATTCCCAAGTGTCATTTTTCTCTATTTGATCCAATTGTTCATCCATGGCCTTATTCCAAAATCCATTCTTGTTGGCCTCTTTAAAACATATTGGTTCAATCGTAGATGAGAGTGCTAGGTACATTTGTTTTGGTGAACATATTCTTCTTCTAGTCTCAACTCCTGCATATTTGTTTATGATAATCTGATCTGAAGGATGATTCTTTTGTACTCATCTGCTAGGTGTCTTTGGAGGCACTTCCTGAACTTTCTCTTATGCTTCTGTCATATCCTGTTCATCTTCCCCTTCTACTTCTTTTTCATCTTATGCTTCTTCTTTGTAAAGTTGTTCAATTGATTCATTTTCTTCTTCCTTTAATTCTTGTCTACCTGTTTCATCAATTGTTGCGTTGATTCTTTCCACAACTTTGTTCAATCTCAGGTTGTAACACTTGTATTATTTCCTTGTACTTGAGTAACCAACAAGTACTCCTTTTTCCACATGACAGTTAAACTTTCCCATTCTGCCATATTATCTTTTGATGAAGCATTTTCTTCCAAAAACTGTGAAGTCCTTCACATTTGTTGGTCTTCCTTTCCATAGCTCGTAGGGAGTTTTGTCAGTGTTTTTTCTGAGAATTAATCTATTTTGAATGTGAAATATTGTATGCAATGCCTATCTCCAAAATATATCTGTCGATTTGGAATCCATTAGCATTGTTCGATCCATTTCTTGTATTGTCTTGTTCTTTCTTTCAAAAACTCTATTTTGTTGAGGCGTCTTAGAAACGAAGAATTTCCCTTTTATTCCATGCCTATTGTAGTATTCCATAAATTCCTTTGAAGTGAACTCTTCTCCATTATCATATCTCAAGCATTTTATTTTTAAAACCATTTCATTTTCAACCATTTCCTTGTAGACCTTGAAGTTTTCAAAAGCTTCTGACTTATTCCTTAGAAAGAAAAATGCAGTCATTCTTGTATAATCATCAACTAGTAACATAAAGTATTTCTCACCTTTTAAACCCTTTCCTGTAGTTGGTCCAACTAGATCAGTATGCACATTTTCTAGTTGTCTTTTCATTGAATATTCGTTTGATTTAAACATGGTATTTCTTTGCTTTCGTTGTTGACAATGCTTGCATAAAGTGTTGGTTGATTTCGTGATCTTGGGAATTTCTCTAATTACTTCTATTTTGATGAATTTGACAAGGTTATCAAAATGTATGTGACCGATTCTTTTGTGCCATAGACAACATTCATATTCCATTCCTATGAAACACTTTTCATTTCTAATTTCACTTAATACATATATGTTGCTTGAAGTTCTTGCAGCTGCTGCAATCAATTTTCCTTAATCTTCTTTTCTTATCTCACACTTTTGTGAATCGAAATTAAATTTATGACCTTAGTCACACATTTCACTCACACTTAGAATATTATGTTTCATATTTTCTACTAGTAGAACATTTATGCCTTGGTATCCTGGTTCCCAATTTTGACTTTGTCTTTTCCAATGATTTTAGTTGAATCGTCAATTCCGAAGGAGACCGCTCCATATCTTTCCTTTCTCAATGTAAGAAATTTGTCTTTATCACATGTCGTGTGTTTTGAACAACTATTTTCAACATACCAACCACATTTATTCTTCTTATCTTGTAGAGAGAGTGTTAATTCTTCATTGATATATTGATTATGCTTTCTTATCCATGTCCTTTTCTGAGGTTCTTGTCTGTGATTATTTTTTTTCTATTGTGGTACTCTAGGAGGGATTGTCATTTTGCAATCTTTGGCCATGTGTTTAAAGTTGTTACATTTGTAGAATTCCTCTTCAGTGCTTAAAGATTCAAACCTGTTGTAACTTCTTATGTGTGTTTCACTAGGCCTTCTTGCATAACCCTTTTGTGTATGACTTTCAAAGTTGTTTATGTTCTCGTTATTATCTTTGCAATTCAAAGATTTATGTCCAAAATTATTATATGCATAACATAAACCAAAAAATATAGTTTGATACATGGGAGTTGAAGATATTCTGAAAGGAGGTACTCTTATGAATCCTTCTTCTTCCCAAGGCCTATTTGTTTCTATCGGTCGTTGATTATGAAATTTGAATCTTCTCAGTGGATGAGTGTCCATGTAATTTTATTTGTAGACCTTCCTATCCCCTTTGATTGTTTCTGCATAGTTGTTTGGATATGTTTCTTGTTATATTGTTTTGGAGCTTGATCCCTTTTCTGTCTGATTGTATCCAAGTTCGAACTTGTCATGATGATTTTTTTTACTGTTGATAATGTCATTAAAAACTTTTGAGTTGTTCTGCATATTTTTCTTTTCAATATCCTTTCTTAATGTGACAATTTATGCCTCCAAATTTCCAATGATCTTGTCTCTTCCTTATAGTTTTTCTTTGAGTTCTTTTTCAATTTGAACCTTCAAATTTGTGATCATTTGTTCTAGTTCCTAAGTGTCCTCTTTCTTTTCTAGTTCCACTTGTAGTTTCTTTCTTTTCTTGTTTTCTCTTATGATAACTTCTATGGAACACAACAATTATTCTCGGTAGTCAACTTATTCCTCTTCATATTATTCTTCAGCCTCTTCATATTCTTCTTTATCAGAGTCTTATACTGCCATGAATAGAACTCTTTATGTCTCACTATCAATGACTTCGTCTTCATCTGATGATGAGATGTCTTCTTTGGTGCATAAGCTTTTTTTGAAAACTTTCTTTGTGGTTATTTTGCCTTTATATGTTTGTTTTTTATTTGAGTAACCTTTATCATTTCTCTTTTTATTATGAGGACATTTGTTAGCAAAATGAACAATACTATCATAATTAAAACAAATCAAAGGAAGCTTACCTCTATACATGTCATTGGTTCCCTTGTTCAATCTTCTAACAAAGTTGGTCACTTCTTCATCATCTTCCGAGACATTACTGTTGCTTCTATGCTCTTTTTCTTTTTTCTTTCCCTTTTTCTTTGACCTTTTAGATGTTTTTAAGGTTGATTCTTTTATATCTAGATTTTCCTACTCAGATCTCATTTCATATGTTGTGAAGATTCCATGTAGTTCGTCCATGCTTATTGAGTTTAGATTTGGTCTTTATTTTAGTGATGATATCTTAGGGTCAAATATCATAGGAAGATATCTTAGTACCTTTTGAACAATTATAGATTCTTTGATTTCTTCTACCAATCCCAAGATTGCATTTATTGTTTCATCGACTCGTAAAAAGTAAGATGAAATGTTCTCATATTCCTTCATCTTTTGTTGTTCTAACTTACCTCTGTAAGTTTGAAGCTTTGCTTCTTTGACTTTTGAATCTCCTTCATAAATATTTAGAAGTTTGTCCCAAATCTCTTTAGAGGATTTAGAATGTGAAACTTTGGTGAATATAGATTCTCCAAGACCATTTAGAAGTGCATTTGTGGCTTTGGAATTATTCTGATTGAGTTTCATTGCTTTATCATTTGTTGGTGGAACTGTTGGTGTTGTGTATCCATCTACAATTTATTTCTAAATTTCAAATCCCAGTGCCTGTATATATGTCTTCATCCTTATTCTCCAAAATGCATACTTTTGTCCATCGAATTGTGGTATTACATTTTTATACATGTTGATCTCCATGATCTACCTCTCAGTGGTTAATCTGATTTCTGAAGGAACTTTCTTTGATACCAATTGTTGGATTATTGAGAAGGGGGGTGAATCAATAATTGAGATATATAATCCTTTTTAACCATATAATGAAAGTGTTATATCAATGTATCATTATCATCCAATATATGAAGAGTAAATAAATAATGACCAAATTAACAATCATACACATACAGAGTACACCAATGTTTTTACGTGAAAACTTAAAGCGGGAGAAAACCACGCAATACTTTTTATTATATGTCTTGAAGAATTACATTCATTGGAAGCACCAACTTCCTTTGTTTTCTAGCTGCAACTGGAAGGAAGCTCCAATCCCCTAATTTCTCAGGCTACAACCTAAGGCAAGTTCTATCTCCCCAATTCTCTGGCTACACCCGAAAGGTGGCGACAACCACCTGTCCTTTCCCCATTCAACTTCCTTGAAATATAAGTAGAATGATGGAACCACTGTCACACTATCACTATGAGATATATTGTTGTAAATATGTACCAATCAACTTGCACTGAACAAACTATAGCAATAACCTTAACCATGCATCAACATGCATCTCGAATTGTAATCAACCTATACCATAAACAAGTGCATCAGCCATGTACCAAGTATGTATCGGTCATGTATCAACTACTCACCAACTATGACTCATCAAGATGTACCAACATCATCAACTATACACCTCATGTGTGTGCCAACCCATCAACTACTTGTCTCAACCATGTACCCAACATGTACCTCAACCAAAATCCCTCATCAATTTCATCATCCAGATCACATACCTTGTTGAATTATGGCTTATTCTAGAGAGTGAACTTGTAGAGAGTGCCCCACACACAATATTTGTTGTATGAATATGAAAGTTGTACACATAATATTACATAATTTACTCTAACCAACACATTTTGTCTTACTCAATTTGGATCTGTTATGAAACATATATGACGTTTTTACTCGAAATACTTGTTTTACACTAGTTTTAGAACTAGCCACAAACCCTATTTTTGACGGGGTGTAACTCAAAAAATACAACGACTCACAAGATAAAATTTGTACCACAACTACTTGGATATGTTTTCTCAATGGTATCCCAATTTCACGGTCTGAATCATTATGAAAAAAAATTATTGTGAAAATGGTGAGATGACTTGTAAATAACATACCTTAGAAAGCATCAACAAAAACATTTATCCTTCCTTGAATTTCGACTTTCTTTACTTCACATTCCCTCTGAAATTTGGTTTAGATACTATTTGGTTACCTCAGTCACCTATAGATATTCAATATACTCAATTGTGATTTAAATGAGAGAGCCTTTCCTCTTATTTATACTCCCCAAGTAGCTTCCTTAGAAGCATCTTCTAGGCCACTTTGTCCACATAATCACCTATGTCCAACTTTGTCCAATTTGCCACGTGTTCATGTATCCAATAGCCACTTGACTACTTAACCCATTTTCCTCATTTTAGGGTTAACCTTCTTATAACCACTTTCCATAATTAGAAATATCTCCATTTACTTTATTATTTAACTACTCCTCCTTGTCTTTGTCACTTCACTTTATTATTTAAATAATTCTCTTTGATTTTGTCACTTCACTTTATTATTTAAATAATCCTCTTTGACTTTCTCACTTCACTTTATTATTTAAATAATTTCTTATTTGCAAGAACTTTTACTTCTTTAACCTTTTGGGCCTTCAAGCCAATCATATGAGGGTCCTTTAACTTTGTAAGGCCATAACTCTCAAACCACGAGGAGCTATGTGACGTTCCACATATCACCGGAAATAGTATGACATGTACTATCTATATAGAATAGTATTACCTGGAAATATATCAAAATTGATACCATTATACAGAAAAACAACTTCTGTCCATTACCCAAACCTTTGTGCTACAAAAATTCACTACCAGACTTTCTTCAAGGGTTGACATCAATGACAACCAACCTAATTAATGAACACACTTTCCACATAAAAATTTCCTTAAAAAAAATTGTGCATCTTTTTTGTTGTACACTTGTATATTATATTGTTCAATACATTAACTATTATGCTCACGTGCACAGGTTGAGGGTGTTTTGGTTGCAACAAATGCGTACTCGACCCCCTTTTAGTCTGTATGTGTCAAATGCAACTCTCTTGCTTCTTCCTTTGCTTTCATAAATGATGACACCATTGAATGCCTACGATGCACTAAAAAATGCCCTTACATATAGACATTTCCTCAACAGTTCCATTTGAACCCTGCAAAACACAATTATACATTGTACAGTTAGACAACCTGTATTACAAGATCTATTTCTTGGGTTGTCCGAATTTCCATATGAAGTAGGCGTACATAAAAAGGCAAGAAGTATCTACATGTTATGGGACTTTGACGTTCATAGCAAATTTACATTAAATGAGGACAATGCCATACTACATATCGGATGAACCAATTTTTTTTTTCATAACATGCGTTCACAAAAATGAAATAATACGATCTATATATGTCCATGCTACCCAATCACAATATGAAAAGAGTTTTGTTGTGCCATGGAAAAGTGAACTGGAAGTGAATAAGAATGTTCAGTCCAGGAAATGGGAAAAGACCTCATACAAGGTATCCAACTGTGAATAAATCAGATCCATCCTTTGAGTCATCAAAATGGATTGCTCCTATGAATGGAACCATCACGCATTTTCAATAATATTGCAATTTTTTCATAGTTCAAACTCCATTAACTTAAATGTTGTCACTCTTTTCTAGAATTCGTAATGTTCGAACATTCTCATCTCAACATGATATTGGTTCATAGTACTATGAAAATAAAATGTCCATAGTGATCTTTGTTCATATTAAAATAGTAATCGGCAAATTTCTTGGTGCCCATTTGGGGATTTGATTATAGATGGCATACAATGCCCAATCTCCGTCAATTTTTTCCTGTCTTGTGTTTGGAAAACTTTTGTTCATGTGCTTTCATACTGTAGTTCAAGGTTCTTATGGGCCTAGTTTTTTAATTATGGTTGGATGATAGATTCAAGATCTTAGCGGTTTTTCTATGATCTTAAATAATATACAAGACCTACCTTTTCTTTTAATGTAAGATTTGTGAAGAAAATGTAATATGTAGTTCATTTTAGCCGTTTTACTTGATTCATGAAATTACCAAAATTATTCTTCAGAAACACTTTGAAATAAAAGGATATATTCTAGGTGAAGTCTAGTGGGACTATGATATCAACCACAGAAAACTAAAATTAAAATTCTTCATTGTTATACTTACGGTCAAGTTGACAGTACAATAATTTTACTTGAACAACCTTCCATTGATTTTTATGTAGCTTTTTGGTGCTTCTCTTATGCAAACACATCTTAGAAAGTATAACTTTGACTCACTTTCAATATTCCTTCATTGAAGAGTATGTTCACCTATCTAGTGCAATTCATAGTTACATTAAATTCCATCAATGGGGCTTTGTTAAGACCAATTATCACTTCTGAAAACTTCCCTCCCCTTTCTTTTTCCCCTCTACTTTCCCTTTCTGGTTACTTAGTCATTTTTCAGAAAATGACTAAGTGTGTGGGTTGGAGGATTCACACGTTCACATTTCCATTGATGCTTTTATATCACGAGTTTGACCGACCACTTCCCCATTCGATACTCAACAACTTTTTTGATCGTGGGTTCCTGACCAGAAGGGCTCAATATTGTGCTTCCATTGTTCTTCCCCTACAAACAACACTTGGACTTCCCCGATATACAAATTGACAACCAAATTCCCCATTTTTTTTCTCCTCTACTTTCCCTTTTTGGTTACTTAGTTCCTTTTCTGAATATGTCTCATTCTTTTATGCCAAGAGTCCAAGCGACCGCTTCCCCATTGTAAATTCTAACCTTGTACAATGTCTACTGTAAATATATATTTAGAAAAGAACAAAAAAGTTACAATGGAAAATACAAACATTACACAGATATTTTTCCCCTGGAAACCCAAACCAGGAAAACCAACATATATTATCTTCATTCATTGTGTTACATTGTTTACAATACAATATACATATAGGAGCTAGCGGCATCCAAAACCCTAACCTAATGACCTCGATTAGTCCAAAACCCTAATTCCTTAACCGAAAATAGAAAACCATCGGCAAAAACCATGTGTCGAAAAAACCACCTAAATACATGAAACGTTTCTTGAGGTAGGTGTCACGCTTCCTTTGGAAGAAAAATATAACACATGAAGGGGACACTGCTACTCGTGAAAATAATATAACACATACCCAACATTATCCCACTTTTTTTTTTCTTTGCATATAGGGGGTTACAGGGTTACATAGTCAAAAATCCAGGGCAACAATGCCTATGGATCCTCTACACCAAGAGAACTTCTCAGTGCTCACTGATTTTGTTAATGAGTCTGCAACATTCTTCAAAGTTTCCACCTTCATCATTGATACTTTATTTTATTCAATTATGTCTCTCACAAAGTGATATTGAACATCAATGTGCTTTGTCTTTGAATGATAAGCAGGGTTCTTTGCCAGAAAAATTGCACTCTTACTGTCACACTCTATCCTTACAACTTGTTGTACTAACCCAATACCTGAACACAATCTTTGTAACCATATTGCTTCCTTACTTGCATGAGTGGATACCATGTATTCAGATTCTGTAGTTGAAAGTGCCACTACAGTCTGTCTTTTGCTCATCCAACTTATTACTCCTCCAAACAGGTTAAACACATACCTGCTTGTAGATCTCCTACGATCCAAATATCCAACCCAGTCTGCATCCACAAAGCCATGTATATCGACCACTCTGTCCAATCCCGGTCTTCCTTCGTAGCACAATCCATAGCTAGTAGTGCCACGCAAATACGTAAAAACCCTTTTTACTATTGTCCAATGCTCCTTCCCTGGTTTTGACATATACCTTCTCAAAACTCCCACTGCATGTGCAATGTATGGTCTAGTACAGACCATTGCATACATCAAACTACCAATTGCACTCACATATGGAACATGAGACATGTCCTCCTCTTCTTCATGTGTCTTGGGACACTGATCCGCAGATAAATTTACACCAACAGGAATAGGAGCCTTGACTGGTTTACATTCCTCCATATTAAACCTCTGCAATATTGTCTCAACATATTTTCTTTGATTTAACTAGAGTTTCCTCTTTTTTCGATCTCTTTTAATTTCCATGCCCAAAATGAAATTTGAGGCACCAAGATCCTTCATGTCGGATTTAAAGGACAACTGAGTTTTCACATCCTGGATAATCTCCTTGTTGTTTCCTATCAACAACATGTCATCCACATACAAGACCAAATAAATCAAATGATCACCAATTAATTTAGAATACACACAGTGATCCTCTATGATTCTTGTGAAGCCAAGTCCCATTATATAAGTATCAAATTTTTTATACCACATCCTTTGGTGATTGTTTTAAACCATACACGGACTTTTTCATCTTCCATACCAACTCCTTCTTTCCTTTCACAGCATAACCTTCTGGTTGCTTCATAAAGATTTCTTCTTCCAGATCCCCATGCAAGAATGTTTTCTTCACATCCATTTGTTCTACTTAAAAATCAAATGAAGAAGAAACAGATAACATAAATCTTATAGAGGTTAACTTGGCAACATGAGAAAAAATCTTGCAAAAATCAATTCCCTCAACCTAGGAATAACCCTTTTCTACTAACCAAGCTTTGTATTTCTCCACTTTTCCTTTTGCATTCAGCTTATTTTTAAATACCCATTTGCTGCCAATGGGATTTCTTCCATTTCACAACTCCACTAGATCCCAATCCTCATTCTTATCCAAATATGCCATGTCTTCTTCCATGGCCCTTTTCCATAGATTTCCATCCTCTGAATCCACTGCCTCCCTGACAGTTCTAGGATCATCATCAGTAATATAAAAACAAAAATTTGAACTAAAATCAGATGGACTATACCTTTCCAGTATCCTTTTTTCTCGATTGGATCTCCTCAATACTAGAGTATGAGGATCTTCTTCTTCTGATTCATGTTCTTCTGTAGAGTATGCTTCATCATCCTTTAAATCAAACTCTATCTTCTCTAGTTCTTCCATACTTGGTAGGACTTACTGTTTAACAACATCCTTCATTTCTGTAAATACCAAATCTCGGCTATACACTACCTTATTAGTTTCTAGGTTCCAAAGCTTATAACCTTTGAGACCATCTTTATATCCAATAAAGATACATTTTTCAGCCTTCTTATCCATCTTACTCTTGTTTTCCTTTGGAACATGAACATATGCATCACAACCAAATACCTTAAGATGTGTGAGAGAAGGTTCCTTACCAGTCCATACCTCTTGTGGATTCTTGTCACCCAACACTGATGAGGGTGATATGTTGATCAGATAACATGCAGTACCCACTGCCTCTGCCCAGAATTCTTTCCCTAACCCAACACCACTGAGCATGCACCTTGCTTTTTCCATCAGTGTCCTGTTCATCCTTTCTACAACTCCATTTTGATAAGGTGTATATGGAGTAGTCTAATGCCTTGCTATACCACACTTCTCATAGAATTCTTCAAATTGATTACCGCAGAACTCTCCACCATTATCTGTTCTCAACACCTTAATTCTTTTCTCAGATTGATTCTCAACAAGAGCCTTAAACTCTTTAAACCTGTCAAAGACTTCATATTTATTCCTGAGGAAATATATCCAAGTTTTCCTCGAGAATCCATCTATAAATGAGACATAGGACACAAATTTTCCCAATGATGGGACCGACACAGGTCCAAAAAAATCACTTTGAACTAGTTATAAAATTCATTTTTCCCTCGTTGCACTAGAGGGGAAGCTTACCCGATTCTTCTTCCCATATAGACAATGTTCACAAAAATAAAAATCCAAAGAGCAGTTAGACATACCTTCAACCATACCTTTACCATGTAGTAGTCGAAGACCCTTCTCTCTGATATGCCCCAATCTTGGATGCCACAACATAACCTTTTCTCCAGAGAATGTAGGAGTTCTTTCTTCTTCAACTCCAATATCAGGAACAATGGAGCTATTACACACATCACTAATAGTGATTCCTAGCATCTTATAAACAGTTTCAAACCGAACTCCCTTCATCAACACCATTTCTCCTCAAACCATCCTGCAAGTTCCCTTTTAAAAAATTGTTTTTACCCCTACATCTTCCATTTTTCTTACAGAAATCAAATTTCTGGCCATACTTGGGATGTGTAGAACACCAAGCAGTGTTATAAACCTTCCATCTATGAGTCTCAACTTGATCTTTCCTCTTCCTATGATTCTGGTTGTCGAACCATTACCTAAGAAAACATTACCTCCATCATACTTTTCATATTCGCAGAACCACTCCCTGTGGGGAGTCATATGAAAGAATGCACCAGATTCAATCAACCATGCCTCATGATCTGCATGTGTTCTTGAAGAGGCCAAGTACACATCCCCTCCTTATTTCTTGGAGGTATTTTCTTCTGTAGAAGAAGATTCGTCAGATCTCTTTTTTTTCTTGACTTTGGATCTACATTGCTTGTTGTAGTGCCCTTCTTTTCCACACATCCAACATACCCTTGCAAAATTTCCAAGAGATTTAGATATACCCTTAGACATAGATCTCCCACTTGAGAAATTAGATCTATTTCTTTCCTAGGAATGTTGTCTTGCAAATAATGGGTCTTTTCTATGTCCTTCCATATTATTTCATCTCATCTCCTCCGACAACAAGGATGAGACCACTTCTTCAAACTTCAAAGAATTTGTATTACTACCTATGGCCACAACCAGACTATCCCATGAGTCTGGTAAAGAACACAACAAACTGATACATTTATATTCATCTGAAATTTCAATCTCAATAGATATTAACTAACTTACCACAATATTGAAGGCATTCAAATGCTCTGACACTGAGTCTCCATCTCTCATCCTCGAGTTATACAACTTCTTTCTCAGGAATAGTTTATTTACCAGGGACTTAGACTGATACAACTTCCCCAA
>ML791629.1:64773-96304 GCA_009831015.1 Picea engelmannii | reverse complement strand
TGTTGGCCATCAACTATCCAAAAATTGATGTTCTCAACATCTATATCTGTCTCATTTAGAATTTTTATAGGGTTTACCAATGGATCAGACTCATTGATATTGAATGGAATCAGAAGAGCATTAGGCAATGATGTTTGAAATTTATCCAGAAATGATTTCACTAATACTTGAACATTTGAATCATCTCGTGATCTCAATTTAAATACTTTAGGGGATTCCCTACATCTTTCAACATCCACCTTTCTGCTGAAGGTACATGAAAATAAATAACATTGCTTGAATGTTGCATGAATTTCATCACATTGGTCTGCAAGTTTCACTGTCTAAGATTCAACTTTCCTAGCTTTCTGAAAATCTGTAGCAGGTTTGAAATCACTTTCTACAATGTTTTCTTCCAATTTACTTAAATATAGTCTTCTCAAAGAAAGTAATTGAGCATCTACTTTATCATCTAGTATTTTGTTAGGTAGTTTACCCTTTTGTTGCAAATAAAGAAGCACAGATGATGTTTGTTTACATCTCAAATAGCGGTATTTTAGAACAACAGTGATACGTTCTAAAAGATATATGCATCTTTTTAAACCAGATTTAATAAAGCCTTCATAACTATCCAACTTGAACATTAAATTTTGTATTGTATTTGGGAACTCCTTATTAAAGCTTCAATCAAATCTGGTCTAAATTTGGTGTACTCCACTTGACAAGAAACCAATTTTACTTCACTTTCTTTAATAACCTCCAACTAAAAATTGATGTGACTCTCATTGTGAGCATAGAAATTCACAATCATTCCCAATATATCTGGATATTTTCCATCTATGGATCCAAATGGATACATATCCGAAAACATATTCATGGGCATTTCTATTTGAACATACCAATGATCCACAAAGTCATAGTTATTGGATGTATTGTACTTCCTAATCATTTCAAAAGGAGAAGTCGAAATTGTTGTTGAAACTGCAATTTGAGTGGCATGAGTTTTCTGTTTTTTGGATGACAGTTGTAGCATTTTGCTTTCTTTGGAGTCGAGGGACTCTGAAAACAATAATAAGAAATTGTTATCATAAATCACAATGAAATTATAATTACAAATTTTATCATACATTTTTCTATCAAATTTTGAAAGGATCATCTAATCTAACCATTTTTAAAGGAGTATAAATAATAATAAAAAAAACCATACCAATTGGAGGAGGAATCATTTGTGTATCAGTTGTTTTTCTTTTTTTCTTCAATGCTTTACATGGAATTTTAGATGCGCTACATTCCATAGTTTCTGAAAACAATAGTTAAAAAATTGTCTATAATTTCAAATGGATGGAAAAAAACATGCAATATCAAACACTACTAAAGAGCCTTATAATATATCATTTTTCATTTACATGCACAAGAACAAATACATTTATGTCCTATGCAAGCTACCCACATAATGATATAACAAAATTCATCTAGTGTCAAATTGCATACGAATATTATCTAATTATTTGTAAATGAGTATAAGTTAGAATTTAAAATGTCATACGAACATAATACTTGTGATGTGTCATATTTGCATTCACTTTCTTCCTTGATGTTTTCGTTTGAATTTCAGTTGCACCGTAGTTCTTATCATATGAAAATATTGTAAAATATAATATTACAATAATTTCAAAATAATTGAAAGAACAAGAATTAAAAAATACAATTGTTTTATATAACATCCCATTTCATACATATGCAGAGCATGGAAGTCCATATCATACACAACCTTCCTACAAGAAAAACAATATCTCAAAATTCTTCAATCAGCATTAATATACTAGCATATTGTCTAACCATTTGTAACGATGTTTAAACCTATTTTGAAACCGCCATACCATTTAAAGAATATTGTGTTGGTGTATTCCATGATTTTTCTTTTTTCTTTGCGATTTTTCTTTTTTCTTGGATAATTCCTTTGAAATTTCACTCGCTTCATAGTCCATGATTTCTGAAAATAAAAATAAAAAACTATTACCACAACTTGAAATTATTGAAGACAAAATAAATTTATAAATATTATCATTTCTTGTGACATTGTACTTGTAACAAAATGGACAAGAATCATGACAATCATTTGAACAAAGATATTGCTAGAACATAAATTGCATCATTTTGATTGTTCCATTGAGGAAAACTAGCACCCACTAGCTTTCCTTCTAGCAGAAGTGCATTGCAAACAACAACATTATATAGTGAAAGAAAACTAACTACTACTCAATTTCCATATAAGGAAGGAACGAGTGTAAATCTTATGACAATGTCATATTTAAATACAATTATTCTTTCATAGTCATAGATCTTCTTCACTCTCTCTAGATAAAACGACGTCTCAAACAACACCATTCCACGGTGGTGAAAATGTATCATGTGCTAACTTTCACTTTTGCACAAGCACAAGCACATTTCGAACAACATCATTCCACTAGTGGAAAGCTAGAGCGTACTAGATTTCCCTTTTGCACAAGCACAAGTGCATATCAAACAATATCATTCCATCTAGGTTGAAAGCTAGCACGTCCTAGATTTCCCTCTTTCAAAAGCATAAGTGCATCTCAAACAACATCATTCCACCATGGGGGAAAGTGCACATGTAGGGGAAAGCTATCACATGCTATATTTCCCTCTTGCACAAGCACAAACGCATCTCAAACATCATTCTAGCCTAGGGTAACGTTAAGACATGCTAACTTTCCCTCTCACACAAGTACAAACACATCTCAAACAACATAATTCCACTGTAAGGAAAAGCTAGTGTGTGCTAACTTTCCCTCTTGGACAAGCACAGATGCATCTCGAACATCATTTCACCATGAGTTTTCGAAATCTAGAACGTGCTAGTTTTCCCCTGTGCACAACCATAAGAGCATATAAAACAACATCATCCCACCATGGAATAACAAGAACAGCTGCTAGCTTTCCCTCTTTCACAAGAACAAGTGCATATCAAACAACATCATTCCACCTTGGAGTAAAGCTAGTGCATGCTAGTTTTCCCTCTAGCACAAGAACATCTCAAAGAACATCATTCCACCTTCGGGGAAAGCTAGTGTGTGCTAGTTTCCCTATTACACAAGCACAAGTGCATCTCGAACAACATCATTCCACTGTATGTAAAAATTACCATGTGCTAACTTTCCCTCATGGACAAGCACAAACACATCTTGAACATCTTTCCATCGAGGGGGAAAGCTAGCACGTGCCAAATTTTTGTTTTTCACAACCACAAGCGTATCTAAAACAACATTATTTGAGTGTGGGGGAAAGCTAATGCATGCTATCTTTTTCATCTTGCACAAGCACATCTCGAACAACATCATTCCATCGTGGGGGGAAAATAGAACATAATAACTTTCCCTTTTGCATAAGCACAAGTGTATATCAAACAATATCATTCCACCGGGGTGGAAAGCTAGCACGTGCTAGCTTTCCCTCTTGAAAAAGCACAAGTGCATCTCAAACAACATCATTCCAGCATGGGGGAAAGCTAGATTTTAGGGAAAATCTAGCACGTGCTATATTTCCCTCTTGCACAAGCACAATTTCATCTCAAACATCATTCTAGCATAGGGAAAAGTTAACGTGTGCTAACTTTTCCTCTTGCACAAGTACAAACACATCTCACACAACATAATTCCACTGTAAAAAAAGCTAGTGTGTGCTAACTTTCCCTCTTGGACAAATACAAATGCATTTCAAACATCATTTCACCATGGGGGAAAGCTAGCACGTGCTAGTTTTCCCTTGTGCACAACCAGAAGAGCATCTAGAACAACATCATTCTACAATGGAAGAAAGCTAATGCGTGCTAGCTTCCTGTCTTGCACAAGCACATCTCGGACAACATCATTCTACCTTGGGGGAAATCTAGTATGTGCTAGCTTTCCCTCTTGCAAAAGAATACGTGTATATCAAACAACATCATTCCACCTTGGAGTAAATCTAGTGCATGCTAGTATTCCCTCTGGCACAAGAACATATCAGAGAACATCATTCCACCTTCGAGGAAAGCTAGTGTGTGCTAGCTTCCCTATTACACAAGAACAAGTGCATCTCAAACAACATCATTCCATCATAAGTAAAAACTAGCATGTGCTAAATTTTCCTCATGAACAAGCACAAACACATCTCGAACATCATTCCATCATGGGGGAAAGATAGCACGTGCTAACTTTATGTTTTTCACAACAACTAGCACATCTAAAACACCGTTATTTTAGTGTGGGGGAAAGCTAATGCCTGCTAGCTTTCCATCTTGCACAAACACATCTTGGAATACATCATTGCACCACGGGGGAAAACTAACACATACTATCTTTTCCTTTTGAAAAAGCATAGGTGCATATCAAACAATATCATTCCACCATGGGGGAAAGCTAGCGCGTGCTAGCGTTCCCTCTTGCACAAGCACAAATGCATCTCAAACAACATCATTCCACCATGGGGGAAAGATACCATGTAGGGGAAATCTATCTTGTGCTATCTTTCCATATTTCACATGCACAATTGCATCTCGAACATCATTCTAGCATAGGAAAACGTTAGTGTGTGCTAACTTTCCCTCTTGCACAAGAACAAACGCATCTCAAACAACATCATTCCAACATGGAGGAAAGTTCGTGCATGTTAGCCTTCCCTCTTGCACAAGCATAAATGAATCTCAAACAACATCATTCAACCCTAAGGGAAAGCTAGCACATGCTAGCTTTCCCTCTCGCAGAAGTACAAGTGCATCTTGAACAAAACCATTCTATCATAAAGAAAAGCTAGTGTGTGCTAACTTTTCATATTGCACAGGAACAAAATCACCTCGAACATCATTCTTCTGTGGTAGACGTGTTAGCTTTCCCTCTTGCACAACCAAAAGCGCATCTAGAACAACCTCATTCCACTGAGGGGGAAATCTAACGCATGTTAACGTTTTGTCTTACACAAGTACAAACACATATCGGATAACATCATTCGACTGTAGGGGAAAGCTAGCTTTCCCTCTTGCACAATCAATGGTGCATATCAAACAACATTCAACCGTCGGGGAAAGGTAGCGCATGCTAGATTTCCCTCTTGCACAAACACAAGTGCATCTCGAACAACATTATTCCACCATGAGGGAAAGCTAGCGTGTGTTATGTTTCCCTCTTGCATAAGAACAAATGCATCTCCAACAACATCATTCCACCATAGAGTAAAGCTATCATCATTCAACCATGGGGTGCAGCTATTGTTTTCTAGATTTTCCTATTGTGCAATCACAAGTGCATCTCGAAAAACATCATTCCATGATGGGGGAAAGATAGTGCGTCCTAGATTTCCCTCTTCCACAAGCACAAGCACATCTCGAACAACATCATTTTAGCATGGAGGAAAGCTTACACATGCTAGTATTCCCTCTTGCACAAGCATAAGCTCATTTTGAACATCATTCCACCGTGAAGGAAATCTAGCATGTGGTAGCTTTCCCTCTTTGAACAAGCACAAGTGCATATTGAAACAATATCATTTCACCGTGGGGGAAAGCTAGATTATGTTGGATTTCCCTCTTGCTAAAGCACAAGCACATATCGAACAACATCATTCCACCATAAGGGAAAGCTAGCGCATGCTATCTTTCCCTCTTGCACAGGCACTAGCGCATATCGAAAATCATCCCACCATGGGGGTAAGCTAGCGCATGCTAATTTTCCGTCTTCCATACAAGCTCATCTCAAACAAAATCATTCAATGTGGGGGAAATCTAGCATGTGCTAGATTTCCTCCTAGCACAATCACATCTCAAATAACATCATTCCAAAATGGGGGAAAGCTAGCGTGTGCTAGCTTTCAATCTTACAGAAGCACAAGTGCATCTCGAACAACATCATTCCACCATGGGGGAAAGCTAGCATGTGATAGCTTTCCCTCTTGCACAAGTGCAAGCGCATCTCAAACAACATCATTTTATCATGGAGGAAATCTTGCACATGCTATTCTTCCCTCTTGCACAAGCATAAGCTCATCTTGAACAACATCATTCCACCATGAAGGAAATCTAACATGTGCTAGCTTTCCCTCATGAACAAGCACAAGTGCATCTTGAAACAACATCATTCCACCATGGAAGAAAGCTATTTTATGTTGGATTTCCCTCCTACAGAAGCACAAGCACATCTCGAACAACATGATTCCACCATGGGAGAAAGGTAGCGCATGCTATCTTTCCTTCTTGCACAAGCACTAGCGTATATTGAAAATCATCCAACCATGAGGGTAAGCTAGTGCATGCTAGTTTTCACTATTTCACAAGCACAATCTCATCTCACACAACATCATTCAATGTAGGGGAAATCTAGCATGTTCTAGCTTTCCCCCTAGCACAATCAGATCTCGAATAACATCATTCCAATATGGCGGAAAGCTAGCGCATGCTAGCTTTTAATCTTACATAATCACAAGTGCATCTCGAACAACATCATTCCACCATGGGGGAAAGATGGCAAGTGATAGATTTCCCTCTTGCACAAGCGCAAGCGCATCTCGAACAACATCATTTTATCATGAAGGAAATCTTGCACATGCTATTCTTCCCTCTTGCACAAGCATAAGCTCATCTTGAACAACATCATTCCACCATCAAGGAAATCTAGTGTGTGCTATCTTTCCCTCATGAACAAGAACAAGTGCATCTCGAAGAACATCATTCCACCGTCGGAGAAAGCTAGTTTATGTTGGATTTCCCTCTTGCAGAAGCACAAGCACATCTCAAACAACATGATTCCACCATGGGGGAAAGCTAGCGCATGGTGGCTTTCCCTCTTGCACAAGCACTAGCGCATCTAAAAAATCATCCCACCATGGGGGTAAGCTAGCATGTGCTAGTTTTCCCTCTTCAACAAGCACAAGCTCATCTCAAACAACACCATTCAATGTGAGGGAAATCTAGCATGTGCTAGCTTTCCCCCAGCACAATCACATATCAAATAACATCATTCCAACATGGGGAAAGCTAGCACGTGCTATCTTTCCATCTTGCATAAGCACAAGTGCATCTCGAACAACATCATTCTACCATGGGGATAAGCTAGCGCGTGCTATATTTCCCTCTTGCACAACCACAAGCGCATCTCAAACAACATCATTTTAGAATGGAGGAAAGCTTCCACATGATATTCTTCCCTCTCGGACAACCGTAAGGTCATATTGAATAACATCATTCAATGTGCAGGAAAGATAGCATGCTAGCTTTCCCCCTAGCACAATCACATCTCGAATAACATCATTCCAACATGGGGGTAAGCTAGTTCGTGCTATCTTTCAATCTTGCAGAAGCACAAGTGCATCTCAAAAATGCTAGCTTTTCCTCTTGCAAAAGCATGAGCACATCTCGAAAATCATCCCACCATGGGGGTAAGATAGCGCGTGCTAGTTTTCCCTTTTCCAGAAGCACAAGCTCATCTCAAACAACATCATTCAATGTGAGGGAAATCTAGCATGTGGTAGATTTCCCCCTAGCACAATCACATCTCGAATAACATCATTCCAACATGGGGGAAAGCTAGTGTGTGCTAGCTTTCCATCTTGCAGAAGCACAAGTGCATTTCGAACAACATCCTTCCACCATGGGGAAAGCTAGCGCGAGCTACCTTTCCCTCTTGCACAAGCACAAGCGCATCTCAAACAACATCAATTTAGCATGGAGGAAAGCTTGCACATGCTAGTCATGCCTCTTGCACAAGCATAAGCTCATCTTGAAGAACATCATTCCACCGTCAAGGAAATCTAGCATGTGCTAGCTTTCCCTCATGAACAAGCACAAGTGCATCTTGAAACAACATCATTCCACCGTGGGAGAAAGATAGTTTATGTTGGATTTTCCTTTTCCATAAGCACAAGCACATCTCGAACAACATGATTCCACCATAGGGGAAAGCTAGTGCATGTTGTCTTTCACTCTTGAAAAACTACTAGCACATCTCACAAATCCTCGCACCATCAGGGTAAGCTAGTGCGTAATAGTTTTCCCTCTTCAACAAGCACAAGCTCATCTCAAACAACATCATTCAATGTGGGGGAAAGCTAGCATGTGCTAGCTTTCCCCAACACAATCACATCTCAAATAACATCATTCCAACATGGGAAAAGCTAGCGCATTCTAGCTTTTCGTCTTGCATAAGCACAAGTGGATCTCGAACAACATCATTCCACCATGGGGATAAGCTAGCGCGTGCTATCTTTCCCTCTTGCACAAGTAGAAGTGCATCTCGAACAACATCATTTTAGCATGGAGGAAAGCTTGCACATGCTAGTCTTCCCTCTTGCACAAGTATAAGCTCATGTTGAACAACATCATTTCACCATCACGGAAATCTAGCGTGTGCTAGATTTCCCTCTTGAACAGGCACAAGTGTATCTTGAAACAACATCATTCCACCGTGGGGGAAAGCAAGTATATGTTGGATTTCCCTCTTGCAAATATAGAAACACATCTCGGACATCATCATTCCACCGTGGGGGAAATCCAGCAGGTGTTATCTTACCCTCTTGCACACGCACTAGCGCATCTCAAAAATCATCCAACCATGTGGGTAAGCTAGTGCGTGCCAGTTTTCCCCCTTGCACAAGAACAAAATCATCTCAAACAACATCATTCAATGTGCTAGCTTTCACCCTAGCACAATTACATCTCAAATAACATCATTCCAACATGGGGGACAGCTAGCATGTGCTAGATTTCCATCTTGAAGATGCACAAGTGCATCTCGAACAACATCATTCCATCATGGGGGAAAGCTAGCACATGCTAGCTTTCTCTCTTGCACATGCACAAGTGCATGTTGAACAATTCTTTTAGTATGGAGGAAAGCTTGCACATGCTAGTCTTCCCTCTTGCACAAGCATAAGCTCATCTTGAACAACATCATTCCACCGTCAAGGAAATCTAGTATGTGCTAGCTTTCCTCTTGAACAAGTGCAAGTTCATTTTGAAACAACATCATTCCACCGTGGGGGAAAGCTAGTTTAGCTTTGGATTTCCCTCTTGCAAAAGAACAAGCACATCTCGAACATCATCATTCCACTTTCTCTCTTGCACAAGCACTAGCGTATCTCGAAAATCATCCGACCATGAGGGTAAGCTAGTGCATGCTAGTTTTCACTCTTGCACAAGCACAATCTCATCTCAAACAACATCATTCAATGTGGGGGAAATCTAGAATGGGCTAACTTACCCCCTAGCACAAGCACAAGCTCATCTCAAACATTATCATTCAATGTGATAGCTTTCCCCCTATCACAATTACACCTCGAATAACATCACTCCAACCTGGGGGACAACTAGCTCGTGCTAGCTTTCCATCTTGCAGAAGCACGAGTGCATCTCAAACAACATCATTCCACCATGGGGGAAATCTAGCGCATGCTAGCTTTCTCTAGTTTACAAGCACAAGCGCATGTCGAACAATTCTTTTAGCATGGAGGAAAGCTTGCACATGCTAGTCTTCCCTCTTGCACAAGCATAAGCTCATCTTGAATAACATCATTCCACCATCAAGGAAATCTAGCGTGTGCTAGCTTTCCTCTTGAACAAGCACAAGTTCATATTGAAACAACATCATTCCACAGTGGGGGAAAGCTAGTTTAGCTTTGGATTTCCCTCTTGCAAAATCACAATCGCATCTTGAACAACATCATTCCACTGTGGGGGAAAGCTAGCACATGCTAGCTTTCCCTCTTGCGCAAGCACTAGCGTATCTCGAAAATTATCCGACCATGAGGGTAATCTAGCGCATGCTAGTTTTCACTCTTGCACAAGCACAAGCTCATCTCAAACAACATCATTGAATGTGAGGGAAATCTAGCATGTGTTAGCTTTCCCCCTAGCATAAACACAAGCTCATCTCAAACATCATCATTCAATGTGCTAGCTTTCCCCCTATCAAAATTACATCTCGAATAAGATCATTCCAACATGGGGGAGAGCTAGCGCGTGCTAGGTTTCCATCTTGCACAAGCACAAGTGCATCTCGAACAACATCATTCGACCATGGGGAAAGGCTAGTGTGTGCTAGCTTTCTCTCTTGCACAAGCACAAGTGCATGTTGAACAATTCTTTTAGCATGGAGGAAAGATTGCACATGCTAGTCTTCCCTCTTGCGCAAGCATAAGCTCATCCTGAACAACATCATTCCACCATCAAGGAAATCTAGCGTGTGCTAGCTTTCCTCTTGAACAAGCATAAGTGCATATTGAAACAACATCATTCCACCATGGGGGAAAGCTAGTTTAGCTTTGGATTTCCCTCTTGCAAAAGCACAAGGACATCTCGAACAACATCATTCCACCGTGGGGGAAAGCTAGCGCATGCTAGAATTCCCTCTTGCACAATCACTAGAGTATCTCGAAAATCATCCGCCCATGCGGGTAAGCTAGCGCATGCTAGTTTTCACTCTTGCACAAGTACAAGCTCATCTCAAACAACATCATTAAATGTGCGGGAAATCTAGCATGTGCTAGATTTCCCCCTAGCACAAGCACAAGCTCATATCAAACATCATCATTCAATGTGCTAGCTTTCCCCCTATCACAATTACATATCGAATAACATAATTCCAGCATGTGGGACAACTAGCGTGTGCTATCTTTCCATCTTGCATAAGCATAAGTGCATCTCGAACAACATCATTCCACCATGGGAGAAAGCTAGTGTGTGCTAGCTTTGTCTCTTGCAGAAGCACAAGAACATGTCGAAGAATTCTTTTAGCATGGAGGAAAGCTTTCACATGCTAGTCTTGCCACTTGCACAAGCATAAGCTCATCTTGAACAACATCATTCCACCACCAAGGAAATCTAGCGTGTGCTAGCATTCCTCTTGAACATGCACAAGTGCATATTGAAACAACATCATTCCACCGTGGGGGAAAGCCAGTTTAGCTTTGGATTTCCCTCTTGAAAAAGCACAAGCACATCTCGAACAACATCATTCCACCATTGGGGAAAGCTAGCGCATGCTAGCTTTCCCTCTTGCACAAGCACTAGCATATCTCAAAAATCATCCGACCATGAGGGTAAGCTAGTGCATGGTAGTTTTCGCTCTTGTACAAGCACAAGATCATCTGAAACAACATCATTCAATGTGGGGGAAATATAGCATGTGCGAGATTTCCCCCTAGCACAATGAAATCTCGAATAACATCATTCCAACATCAGGGAAAGCTTGTGTGTGCTAGCTTTCAATATTACAGAAGCACAAGTGCATCTTGAACAACATCATTCCACCATAGAGGAAAGCCTGCGCGTGATAGCTTTTCCTCTTGCACAAGTGCAAGCGCATCTCGAACAACATCATTTCATCATGGAGGAAACCTTGCACATGCTAGTCTTCCCTCTTGCACAAGCATAAGATCATCTTGAAGAACATCATTCCACCGTCAAGGAAATCTAGCATGTGCTAGCTTTCCCTCTTGAACAAGCACAAATGTATCTTGAAACAAAATAATTCCACCATGGGAGAAAGCTAGTTTTTGTTGGATTTCCCTCTTGCATAAGCTCAAGCACATCTCGAACAACATGATTCAATGTGCGGTAAAGCTAGCATCTGCTAGCTTTCCCCCTAGCACAATCACATCTCGAATAACATCATTCCAACATGGGGGAAAGCTAGCATGTGCTAGCTATCCATCTTGCAGAAGCACAAGTGCATCTTGAAAAAGCTAGCTTTTCCTCTTGCACAAGCACTAGCGCATCTCAAAAATCCTCCCACCATGGGGGTAAGCTAGCACATGCTAGTTTTCCCTTTTGCAGAAGCACAAGATCATCTCAACCAACATCATTCAATGTGGGGGAAAGCTAGCATGTGCTAGATTTTCCCCTAGCGCAATCACATCTCGAATAACATCATTCCAACATGGGGGAAATCTAGCATGTGCTAGCTATCCATCTTGGAGAAGCACAAGTGCATCTCTAACAACATCATTCCACCATGGGGGAAAGCTAGCGCGTGCTATCTTTCCCTCTTGCACAAGCACAAGCGCATCTCGAACAACATCAATTTAGCATGGAGGAAAGCTTGCACATGCTAGTTTTCCCTCTTGCACAAGAACAAGCTCATCTCAAAGAGCATCATTCGATGTGGGGGAAAGGTAGCATGTGATAGATTTCCTCCTAGCGCAATCACATCTCAAATAACAACATTCCACCATGGGGGAAAGCTAGTGCATGCTATCTTTTCCTCTTGCACAAGCAGAAGCACATCTCGAAAAACATCATTTTAGCATGGAGGAGAGCTTGCACAAGTTAGTCTTCCCCCTTCCACAAGCATAATCTCATCTTGAACAACATCATTCATTTGTCAAGGAAATCTAGCATGTGCTAGCTTTTCCCCAGCACAATCACATCTCGAATAACATCACTCCAACATGGGGAAAGCTAGCGCGTGCTATCTTTCCATCTTGCACAAGCACAAGTGCGTCTCGATCAACATCATTCCACCATGGGGATAAGCTAGCGCGTGCTATCTTTCCCTCTTTCACAAGAATAAGCACATCTCGAACAACACCATTTTAACATGGAGGAAAGCTTGCACATGCTATTCTTCCCTCTTGCACAAGCATAAGCTCATGTTGAACAACATCATTCCACCATCGAGGAAATCTAGAGTGTGCTAGCTTTCCCTCTTGGACAGGCACAAGTGCATCTTGAAACAACATCATTCTACTTTGGGGGAAAGCTAGTTTATGTTGGATTTCCCTATTGCAAAAGAAGAAACACATCTTGGACAAGCTATTTTATGCAAGCTTTCCCTCTTACACAAGCACTAGCGCATCTCGAAAATCATCTAACCATGTGGGTAAGCTAGCGCGTGCTAGTTTTTCCTCTTGCACAAGCACAAGCTCATCTCAAACAACATCATTCAATGTGCAGGAAAGCTAGCCTGTGCTATCTTTCCCCCTAGCACAATCACATCTCGAATAACATCATTCCAACATGGGGGAAACATACCATGTGCTAGCTTTCAATTTTGCGGAAGCACAAGTGCATCTCGAAAATGCTAGTTTTTCCTCTTGCACAAGCACTGGCGCATCTCGAAAATCATCCAACCATGGGGGAAAACTAGTGCATGTTAGTTTTCGCTCTTGCACAAGCACAAGCTCATCTCAAACAACATCATTCAATGTGGGGGAAAGATAGCATGTGCTAGATTTCCCCCTAGCGCAATCACATCTTGAATAACATCATTCCAACATGGGGGAAAGATAGCGCGTGCTAGCTTTCCATCTTCTAGAAGAATAAGTGCATCTCTAACAACATCATTCCACTATGGGGGAAGGCTAGCGCGTGCTAGATTTCCCTCTTGCACAACCACAAGTGCATCACAAACAACATCAATTTAGCATGGAGGAAAGCTTTCACATGCTAGTCTTGGCGCTTGCACAAGCATAAGCTCATCTTGAACAACATCATTCCACCATCAAGGAAATCTAGCGTGTGCTAGCTTTCCCTCTTCAACAAGCACAAGTGCATCTTGAAACAACATCATTCCACCATGGGAGAAAGCTAGTTTATGTTGCATTTCCCTCTTCCAGAAGCACAAGCACATCTCAAACAACATAATTCCACTGTGGGGGAAAGGTAGCACATGCTAGCTTTCCCACTTGCACAAGAACTAGCGCATCTCGAAAATCATCCCACCATTTAGGTAATCTTGCACGTGCTAGTTTTCTCTCTTGCACAAGAACAAGCTCATCTCAAACAACATCATTCAATATGGGGGAAAGCTAGCATGTGTTAGCTATCCCCCTAGCGCAATCACATCTCGAATAACAACATTCCACCATGGGGGAAAGCTAGCGCATGCTAGCTTTCCATCTTGCACAAGCAGAAGCGCATCTTGAACAACATCATTCCAATATGGGGGAAAGCTATCGCGTGCTAGCTTTCCCTCTTGCACAAGGACAAGCGCATCTCGAACAACATCATTTTAGCATGGAGGAAATCTTGCACATGCTAGTCTTCCTTCTTGCACAAGCATAAGATCATCTTGAACAACATCATTCCTTCATCAAGGAAATATAGCATGTGCTAGCTTTCCCTCTTGAACAAGCGCAAGTGCATCTTGAAACAACATCATTCCACCGTGGGGGAAAGCTAGTTTATCTTTGGATTCCCCTCTTGCAAACGCACAAGCACATCTCGAACATCATCATTCCACTTTCCCTCTTGCACAAGCACTAGCGTATCTCGAAAATCATCCGACCATGAGGGTAAGCTAGCACATGCTAGTTTTCACTCTTGCACAAGCACAAGCTCATCTCAAACAACATCATTCAATTTGGGGGAAATCTAGAATGGGCTAACTTTCCCCCTAGCACAAGCACAAGCTCATCTCAAACATTATCATTCAATTTGCTAGCTTTCTCCCTATCACAATTACATCTCAAATAACATCATTCCAACATGGGGGACAACTAGCTCGTGCTAGCTTTCCATCTTGCAGAAGCACAAGTGCATCTTAAACAACATCATTCCACCATGGGGGAAAGCTAGCATGTGCTAGCTTTCTCTAGTTCACAAGCAGAAGCGCATGTCGAACAATTCTTTTAGCATGGAGGAAAGCTTGCACATGCTAGCCTTCCCTCTTGCACAAGCATAAGCCCATCTTGAATAACATCATTCCACCATCAAGGAAATCTAGCGTGTCCTAGCTTTCCTCTTGAACAAGCACAAGTGCATATTGAAACAACATCATTCCACAGTGGGGGAAAGCTAGTTTAGCTTTGGATTTGCCTTTTGCAAAAGAACAATCAGATCTCGAACAACATCATTCCACCATGTGGGAAAGCTAGCGCATGCTAGCTTTCCCTCTTGCATAAGCACTAGCGTATCTCGAAAATTATCCGACCATGAGGGTAATCTAGTGCATGCTAGTTTTCACTCTTGCACAAGCACAAGCTCATCTCAAACAACATCATTCAATGTGGGGGAAATCTAGCATGTGTTAGATTTCCCCCTAGCAGAAGCACAAGCTCATGTCAAACATCATCATTCAATGTGCTAGCTTTCCCCCTATCAAAATTACATCTCGAATAACATCATTCCAACATGGGGGACTGCTAGCGCGTGTTAGGTTTCCATCTTGCAGAAGCATAAGTGCATCTCAAACAACATCATTCCACCATGGGGGAAGGCTAGCGCGTGCTAGATTTCTCTCTTGCACAAGCACAAGTGCATGTTGAACAATTATTTTAGCATGGAGGAAAGATTTCACATGCTAGTCTTCCCTCTTGCGCAAGCATAAGCTCATCTTGAACAACATCATTCCACCATCAAGGAAATCTTGAACAACATCATTCCATTATGGGGGAAAGCTAGTTTAGTTTTGGATTTCCCTCTTGCAAAAGCACAAGAACATCTTGAACAACATCATTCCACCATGGGGGAAAGCTAGCGCATGCTAGCATTCCCTCTAGCAAAAGCACTAGAGTATCTCAAAAATCATCTGACCATGAGGGTAAGCTAGCGCATGCTAGTTTTCACTCTTGCACAAGCAGAAGCTCATCTCAAACAACATCATTCAATGTGGGGGAAATCTAGCATGTGCTAGCTTTCCCCCTAGCACAAGAACAAGCTCATCTCAAACATCATCATTCAATGTGCTAGCTTTCCCCATATCACAATTACATATCGAATAACATAATTCCAACATGGGGGACAACTAGCATGTGCTATCTTTCCATCTTGCAGAAGCACAAGTGCATATCGAACAACATCATTCCACCATGGGGGAAAGCTAGTGTGTGCTAGCTTTGTCTCTTGCACAAGCACAAGCACATGTCGAAGAATTCTTTTAGCATGGAGGAAAGCTTGCACATGCTAGTCTTCCCTCTTGCACAAGCATTAGCTCATCTTGAACAACATCATTCCACCACCAAGGAAATCTAGCGTGTGCTAGCTTTCTTCTTGAACATGCACAAGTGCATCTTGAAACAACATCATTCCACCGTGGGGTAAAGCTAGTTTATCTTTGGATTTCCCTCTTGAAAAATCACAAGCACATCTCGAACAACATCATTCCACCATGGGGGAAAGCTAGTGCATGCTGTTTTTCCCTCTTGCACAAGCACTAGCATATCTCAAAAATCATCCGACCATGAGGGTAAGCTAGTGCATGGTAGTTTTCACTCTTGTACAAGCACAATATCATCTGAAACAACATCATTAAATGTGGGGGAAATCTAGCATTTGCGAGATTTCCCCCTAGCACAATGAAATCTCGAATAACATCATTCCAACATCAGGGAAAGCTAGTGTGTGCTATCTTTCAATATTACAGAAGCACAAGTGCATCTCGAACAACATCATCCCACCATAGGGGAAGGCCTACGCATGATAGCTTTTCCTCTTGCACAAGCGCAAGCGCATCTCGAACAACATCATTTCATCATGGAGGAAACCTTGCACATGCTAGTCTTCCCTCTTGCACAAGCATAAGCTCATCTTGAAGAACATCATTCCACCGTCAAGGAAATCTAGCGTGTGCTAGCTTTCCCTCTTGAACAAGCACAAGTGTATCTTGAAACAACATAATTCCACCGTGGGAGAAAGCTAGTTTTTGTTGGATTTCCCTCTTGCAGAATCTCAAGCACATCTCGAACAACATCATTCAATGTGTGGGAAAGCTAGCATCTGCTAGCTTTCCCCCTAGCACAATCACATCTCAAAAAACATCATTCCAACATGGGGGAAAGCTAGCATGTGCTAGCTATCCATCTTGCAGAAGCACAAGTGCATCTTGAAAAAGATAGCTTTTCCTCTTGCACAAGCACTAGCGCATCTCGAAAATCATCCCACCATGGGGGTAAGCTAGAGCGTCCTAGTTTTCCCTTTTGCAGAAGCACAAGCTCATCTCAAACAACATCTTTCAATGTGGGGGAAAGCTAGCATGTGCTATATTTTCCCCTAGCGCAATCACATCTCGAATAACATCATTCCAACATGGGGGAAAGCTATCATGTGCTAGCTATCCATCTTGCAGAAGAACAAGTGCATTTCGAACAACATCATTCCACCATGGGGGAAAGCTAGCGCGTGCTAGCTTTCCCTCTTGCACAAGCACAAGCGTATCTCGAACAACATCAATTTAGCATGGACGAAAGCTTGCACATGCTAGTTTTCCCTCTTGCACAAGAACAAGCTCGTCTCAAAGAACATCATTTGATGTGGGGGAAAGGTAGCATGTGCTAGATTTCCTCCTAGTGCAATTACATCTCGAATAACAACATTACACCATGGGGGAAAGCTAGTGCATCCTAGCTTTCCCTCTTGCACAAGCAGAAGCACATCTCGAACAACATCATTTTAGCATGGAGGAGAGCTTGCACAAGTTAGTGTTCCCTCTTGCACAAGCATAAGCTCATCTTGAACAACATCATTCATTCGTCAAGGAAATCTAGCATGTGCTAGCTTTCCCCCATCACAATCACATCTCAAATAACATCAGTCCAACATGGGGAAAGCTAGTGCGTGTTATCTTTCCATCTTGCACAAGCAAAAGTGCGTCTCGAGCAACATCATTCCACCATGGGGATAAGCTAGTGCGTGCTATCTTTCCCTCTTGCACAAGCACAAGCACATCTCGAACAACACCATTTTAGCATGGAGGAAAGCTTGCACATGCTATTCTTCCCTCTTGCACAAGCATAAGCTCATGTTGAACAACATCATTCCACCATCAAAGAAATCTAGCGTGTGCTAGCTTTCCCTCTTGGACAGGCACAAGTTCATCTTGAAACAATATCATTCTACTCTGGGGGAAAGCTAGTTTATGTTGGATTTCCCTCTTGCAAAAGTAGAAACACATCTCGGACAAGCTAGTTTATGCAGGCTTTCCCTCTTGCACAAGCACTAGCGCATCTCGAAAATCATCTGACCATGTGGGTAAGCTAGCGTGTGCTAGTTTTTCCTCTTGCACAAGCACAAGCTCATCTCAACCAACATCATTCAATGTGCAGGAAAGCTAGATCTGCTAGCTTTTCCCCTAGCACAATCACATCTCGAATAACATCATTCCAACATGGGGGAAACCTAGGACGTGCTAGCTTTCAATTTTGCAGAAGCACAAGTGCATCTCGAAAATGATAGCTTTTCCTCTTGCACAAGCACTAGCGCATCTCGAAAATCATCCCACCATGGGGGAAAACTAGCGCGTGCTAGTTTTCGCTCTTGCACAAGCACAAGCTCATCTCAAACAACATCATTCAATGTGTGGGAAAGCTAGCATGTGCTAGATTTCCCCCTAGCGCAATCACATCTTGAATAACATCATTCCAACATGGGGGAAAGCTAGTGCGTGCTAGATTTACATCTTGTAGAAGCAGAAGTGCATCTCGAACAACATCATTCCACCATGGGGGAAGGCTAGCACGTGCTAGCTTTCCCTCTTGCACAACCACAAGCGCATCTCGATCAACATCAATTTAGCATGGATGAAATCTTGCACATGCTAGTTTTTCCGCTTGCACAAGCATTATCTCATCTTGAACAACATCATTCCACCATCAAGGAAATCTAGCGTGTGCTAGCTTTCCCTCTTCAACAAGCACAAGTGCATCTTGAAACAACATCATTCCACCATGGGAGAAAGCTAGTTTATGTTGCATTTCCCTCTTCCAGAAGCACAAACACATCTCAAAGAACATGATTCCACTGTGGGGGAAAGGTAGCGCATGCTAGCTTTCCCTCTTGCACAAGCACTAGCGCATCTCGAAAATCATCCCACCATGGAGGTAAGCTTGCATGTGCTAGTTTTCTCTCTTGCATAAGAACAATCTCATCTCAAACAATATCATTCAATGTGGGGGAAAGCTAGCATGTGTTAGCTATCCCCCTAGTGCAATCACATCTTGAATAACAACATTCCACCATGGGGGAAAGCTAGCGCATGCTAGCTTTCCATCTTGCACAAGTAGAAGAGCATCTTGAACAACATCATTCCAATATGGGGGAAAGCTAGCGCGTGCTAGCTTTCCCTCTTGCACAAGCACAAGCACATCTCGAACAACATCATTTTAGCATGGAGGAAATATTGCACATGCTAGTCTTCCTTCTTGCACAAGCATACGCTCATATTGAACAACATCATTCCTTCATCACGGAAATCTAGCATGTGCTAGCTTTCCCTCTTGAACAAGCGCAAGTGCATCTTGAAACAACATCATTCCACCATGGGGGAAAGCTAGTTTAGCTTTGGATTTTCCTCTTGCAAAAGCACAAGAACATCTCGAACATCATCATTCCACTTTCCCTCTTGCACAAGCACTAGCGTATCTCGAAAATCATCCGATCATGAGGGTAAGCTAGCGCATGATAGTTTTCACTCTTGCAAAAGCACAAGCTCATCTCAAACAACATCATTCAATGTGGGGGAAATCTAGAATGGGCTAACTTTCCCCCTAGCACAAGCACAAGGTCATCTCAAACATTATCATTCAATGTGCTAGCTTTCCCCCTATCACATTTACATCTCGAATAACATCATTCCAACATGCGGGACAACTATCGCGTGCTAGCTTTCCATCTTGCAGAAGCACAAGTGCATCTCAAACAACATCATTCCACCATGGGGGCAAGCTAGCGCGTGCTAGCTTTCTCTAGTTCACAAGCACAAGCGCATGTCGAACAATTCTTTTAGCGTGGAGGAAATCTTGCACATGCTAGTCTTCCCTCTTGCACAAGCATAATCTCATCTTGAATAACATCATTCCACCATCAAGGAAATCTAGCGTCTGCTATCTTTCCTCTTGATCAAGCACAAGTGCATATTGAAACAACATCATTGCACAGTGGGGGAAAGCTAGTTTAGCTTTGGATTTCCCTCTTGCAAAAGCACAATCACATATCGAACAACATCATTCCACCGTGGGGGAAAGGTAGCGCATGCTATATTTCCCTCTTGCGCAAGAACTAGCGTATCTCGAAAATTATCCGACCATGAGGGTAATCTAGCGCATGCTAGTTTTCACTCTTGCACAAGCACAAGCTCATCTCAAACAACATCATTCAATGTGGGGTAAATCTAGCATGTGTTAGCTTTCCCTCTAGCAGAAGCACAAGCTCATCTCAAACATCATCATTCAATGTGCTAGCTTTCCCCCTATCAAAATTACATCTCGAATAACATCATTCCAACATGGGGGACAACTAGCGCGTGCTAGGTTTCCATCTTACCGAAGCAAAGGTGCATCTCGAACAACATCATTCCACCATGGGGGCAGGCTAGCGCATGCTAGCTTTCTCTCTTTCATAAGAACAAGTGCATGTTGAACAATTCTTTTAGCATGGATGAAAGATTGCACATGCTAGTCTTCCCTCTTGCGCAAGCATAAGATCTTCTTGAACAACATAATTCCACCGTCAAGGAAATCTAGCGTGTGCTAGCTTTCCTCTTGAACGAGCACAAGTGCATATTGAAACAACATCATTCCACCATGGGGGAAAGCTAGTTTAGCTTTGGATTTCCCTCTTGCAAAAGCACAAGCACATCTCGAACAACATCATTCCACCATGGGGGAAAGCTAGCGCATGCTAGCATTCCCTCTTGCACAAGCACTAGAGTATCTCGAAAATCATCCGACCATGAGGGTAAGCTAGCGCATTCTAGTTTTCACTCTTGCACAAGCACAAGCTCATATCAAACAACATCATTCAATGTGGGGGAAATCTAGCATGTGTTAGCTTTCCCCCTAGCACAAGCACAAGCTCATCTCAAACATCATCATTCAATGTGCTAGCTTTCCCCCTATCACACTTACATATCGAATAACATAATTCCAACATGGGGGACAACTAGCGTGTGCTAGCTTTCCATCTTGCAGAAGCACAAGTGCATCTCGAACAACATCATTCCACCATGGGGGAAAGCTAGTGTGTGCTAGCTTTGTCTCTTGTACAAGCAAAAGCACATGTCGAAGAATTATTTTAGCATGGAGGAAAGCTTGCACATGCTAGTCTTCCCTCTTGCACAAGCATAAGCTCATCTTGAACAACATCATTCCACCACCAAGGAAATCTAGCGTGTGCTATCTTTCCTCTTGAACATGCACAAGTGCATCTTGAAACAACATCATTCCATCGTGGGGGAAAGCTAGTTTATATTTGGATTTCCCTCTTGAAAAAGAACAAGCACATCTCGAACAACATCATTCCACCATGGGGGAAAGCTAGCGCATGCTAGCTTTCCCTCTTGCACAAGCACTAGCATATCTCAAAAATCATCCGACCATGAGGGTAAGCTAGTGCATGCTAGTTTTCGCTCTTGTACAAGCACAAGATCATCTGAAACAACATGATTCAATGTGAGGAAAATCTAGCATGTGCGAGATTTCCCCCTAGCACGATGAAATCTCGAATAACATCATTCCAACATCAGGGAAAGCTAGTGTGTGCTAGATTTCAATATTACAAAATCACAAGTGCATCTCGAACAACATCATTCCACCATAGGAGAAAGCCTGTGCGTGATAGATTTTCCTCTTGCACAAGCGCAAGTGCATCTCGAACAACATCATTTCATCATGGAGGAAACCTTGCACATGCTAGTCTTCCATCTTGCACAAGCATAAGCTCATCTTGAAGAACATCATTCCACCGTCAAGGAAATCTAGCGTGTTCTAGCTTTCCCTCTTGAACAAGCACAAGTGTATCCTGAAACAACATAATTCCACCGTGGGAGAAAGCTAGTTTATGTTGGATTTCCCTCTTGCAGAAGCTCAAGCACTTCTCGAACAACATCATTCAATGTGTGGGAAAGCTAGTATCTGCTAGCTTTCCCCCTAGCACAATCACATCTCAAATAACATCATTCCAACATGGGGGAAAGCTAGCATGTGCTAGCTATCCATCTTCCAGAAGCACAAGTGCATCTTGAAAAAGCTATCTTTTACTCTTGCACAAGCACTAGCGCATCTCGAAAATCATCCCACCATGGGGGTAAGCTAGCACGTGATAGTCTTCCCTTTTGCAGAAGCACAAGCTCATCTCAAACAACATCATTCAATGTGGGGGAAATCTAGCGTGTGGTAGATTTTCCCCTAGCACAATCACATCTCGAATAACATCATTCCAACATGGGGGAAAGCTAGCATGTGCTAGCTATCCATCTTGCAGAAGCGCAAGTGCATCTCGAACAACATCATTCCACCATGGGGGAAAGATAGCGCGTGCTAGCTTTCCCTCTTGCACAAGCACAAGCGCATCTTGAACAACATCAATTTAGCATGGAGGAAAGCTTGCACATGCTAGTTTTCCCTCTTGCACAAGAACAAGCTCATCTCAAAGAAAATCATTCGATGTGGGGGAAAGGTAGCATGTGCTAGATTTCCTCCTAGCGCAATCAAATCTTGAATAACAACATTCCACCATGGGGGAAGCTAGTGCATGCTAGCTTTCGCTCTTGCACAGGAAAAAGCACATCTCGAACAACATCATTTTAGCATGGAGGAGAGCTTGCACAAGTTAGTCTTCCCTCTTGCACAAGCATAAGCTCATCTTGAACAACATCATTCATTAGTCAAGGAAATCTAGCATGTGCTAGCTTTCCCCCAGCACAATCACATCTCGAATAACATCACTCCAACATGGGGAAACCTAGCGCATGCTATCTTTCCATCTTGCACAAGCACAAGTGCATCTCGAACAACATCATTCCACCATGGGGATAAGCTAGCACGTGCTATCTTTCCCTCTTGCACAAGAACAAGCACATCTCGAACAACACCATTTTAGCATGGAGGAAATCTTGCACATGCTATTCTTCCCTCTTGCACAAGCATAAGCTCATGTTGAACAACATCATTCCGCCATCAAGGAAATCTAGCGTGTGCTAGGTTTCCCTCTTGGACAGGCACAAGTGCATCTTGAAACAATATCATTCTACCATGGGGGAAAGCTAGTTTATGTTGGATTTCCCTCTTGCAAAAGTAGAAACACATCTCGGACAAGCTAGTTTATGCAAGCTTTCCCTCTTGCACAAGCACTAGCACATCTCGAATATCATCTGACCATGTGGGTAAGCTAGCGCGTGCTAGTTTTTCCTCTTGCACAAGCACAAGCTCATCTCAAACAACATCATTCAATGTGTAGGAAAGCTAGCATGTGCTAGCTTTCCCCCTAGCACAATCACATCTCGAATAACATCATTCCAACATGGGGGAAACCTAGCACGTGCTAGCTTTCAATTTTGCAGAAGCACAAGTGCATCTCGAAAATGCTAGCTTTTCCTCTTGCACAAGCACTAGCGCATCTCGAAAATCATCCCACCAAGGGGGAAAAGAAGCATGTGCTAGTTTTCTCTCTTGCACAAGCACAAGCTCATCTCAAACAACATCATTCAATGTGGGGGAAATCTAGCATGTGCTAGATTCCCCCCTAGCGCAATCACATCTTGAATAACATCATTCCAACATGGGGGAAAGCTAGCATGTGCTAGCTTTCCATCTTGCAGAAGCAGAAGTGCATCTCGAACAAGATCATTCCACCATGGGAAAAGGCTAGTGCGTGCTAGCTTTCCCTCTTGCAAAACCACAAGCGCATCTCGAACAACATGCTAGTTTTTCCTCTTGCACAAGCATAAGATCATATTGAACAACATCATTCCACCATCAAGGAAATCTAGCATGTGCTAGCTTTCCCTCTTCAACAAGCACAAGTGCATCTTGAAACAACATCATTCCACCATGGGAGAAAGCTAGTTTATGTTGCATTTCCCTCTTCCAGAAGCACAACCACATCTCAAACAACATGATTCCACTGTGGGGGAAAGTTAGCGCATGCTAGCTTTCCCTCTTGCACAAGCACTAGCGCATCTCGAAAATCATCCCACCATGGAGGTAATCTTGCACATGCTAGTTTTCTGTCTTGCACAAGAACAAGCTCATCTCAAACAACATCATTCAATGTGGGGGAAAGCTAGCATGTGTTAGCTATCCCCCTAGCGCAATCACATCTTGAATAACAACATTCCACCATGGGGGAAAGCTAGCGCATGCTAGCTTTCCATCTTTCACAAGCATAAGCACATCTTGAACAACATCATTCCAATATGGGGGAAATCTAGCGCGTACTAGCTTTCCCTCTTGCACAAGAAAAAGCGCATCTCGAACAACATCATTTTAGCATGGAGGAAATCTTGCAGATGTTAGTCTTCCTTCTTGCATAAGCATAAGCTCATCTTGAACAACATCATTCCTTCGTCAAGGAAATCTAGCATGTGCTAGCTTTCCCTCTTGAACAAGCACAAGTGCATCTTGAAACAACATCATTCCACCATGGGGGAAAGCTAGTTTAGCCTTGGATTTCCCTCTTTCAAAAGAACAAGCACATCCCGAGCAACATCATTCCACCATGGGGGAATGAATGCTAGCTTTCCCTCTTGCACAAGCACTAGCAGATCTCAAAAATCATTCGACCATGAGGGTAAGCTAGCGCATGTTAGTTTTCACTCTTGCACAAGCACAAGCTCATCTCAAACAACACCATTCAATGTGAAGGAAATCTAGCATGTGCTAGCTTTCTCCCTAGCACAATCACATCTTGAATAACATCATTCCGACATGGGCGAAAGCTAGCGCGTGCTAGCTTCCAATATTACAGAAGTACAAGTGCATCTCAAACAACATCATTCCATCATGGGGGAAAGATATCGCGTGATAGATTTCCCTCTTGAACAAGCGGAAGTGCATCTCGAGCAACATTAGTTTATCATGGAGGAAAGCTTGCACATGCTAGTCTTCCCTCTTGCACAAGCATAAGCTCATCTTGAAAAACATCATTCCACCATCAAGGAAATCTACTGTGTGCTAGCTTTCCCTCTTGAACAAGTAGAAGTGCATCTTGAAACAACATCATTCCACCATGGGAGAAATCTAGTTTATGTTGGATTTCCCTCTTGCAGAAGCACAAGCACATCTCGAACAACATGATTGCACCATGGGGGAAATCTAGTGCAGGTTGGCTTTCCCTCTTGCACAAGCACTAGCACATCTCAGAAATCATCCCACCATGGGGGTAATCTAGCGCGTGCTAGTTTTCCCTCTTCAACAAGCACAAGCTCATCTCAAACAACATCATTAAATGTGGGGGAAAGCTAGCATGTGCTAGCTTTCCCCCAGCACAATCACATCTCGAATAACATCATTCCAACATGGGGAAAGCCAGTGTGTGCTAGCTGTGCATCTTGCATAAGCACAAGTGCATCTCGAACAACATCATTCCACCATGGGGATAAGCTAGCACATGCTATCTTTCCCTCTTGCACAAGCAGAAGCGCATCTCGAACAACATCATTTTAGCATGGAGGAAAGCTTGCACATGCTAGTCTTCCCTCTTGCAGAAGCATAATCTCATGTTGAACAACATCATTCCACCGTCAAGGAAATGTGGCGTGTGCTAGATTTCCCTCTTGAACATGCACAAGTTCATTTTGAAACAACATCATTCCACCGTCGGGGAAAGCTAGTTTATGTTGGATTTCCCTCTTACAAAAGCAGAAACACATCTAGAACAACATCATTCCACCATTGGGGAAAGCTGGTGGATGCTACCTTACCCTCTTGCACAAGCACTAGCGCATCTCGATAATCATTGAACCATGTGGGTAAGCTAGTGTGTGCTAGTTTTCCCTCTTGCACAAGCACAAGCTCATCTCAAACAACATCATTCAATGTGCTAGCTTTCCCCGTAGCACAATTGCATCTCAAATAACATCATTCCAACATGGGGGACAACTAGCATGTGGTAGCTTTACATATTGCATAAGAACAAGTGCATCTCAAACAACATCATTCCACCATGAGGGAAAGCTAGCACGTGCTAGCTTTCACTCTTGCAAAAAGAACAAGCGCATGTCAAACAATTCATTTAGCATGGAGGAAAGCTTGCACATGCTTGTCTTCCCTCTTGCACAAGAATAAGCTCATCTTGAACAACATCATTCCACCGTCAAGGAAATCTAGCGTGTGCTAGCTTTCCCTCTTGAAACAACATTATTCCACTATGGGGGAAAGCTAGTTTAGCTTTGGATTTCTCTCTTGCAAAAACACAAGCACATCTCGAACAACATCACTTCACTGTGGGGGAAATTTAGCATGTTGCACAAGCACTAGTGTATCTCGAAAATCATCTGACCATGATGGTAAGCTAGCGCATGTTGGTTTTCACTCTTGCACAAGCACAAGCTCATCTCAAACAACATCATTCAATGTGGGGGAAATCTAGCATGTGCTAGATTTCCCCCTAGCACAATCACATCTCGAATACCATCATTCCAACATGGGGGAAAGCTAGCGTGTGCTAGCTTTCAATCTTACAGAAGCACAACTACATCTCGAACAACATAATTCCACCACGGGGGAAAGCTGGCGCGTGATAGCTTCCGCTCTTGCACAAGTGCAAACACATCTCGAACAACATCATTTTATCATGGAGGAAAGCTTGCACATGCTAGTCTTCCCTCTTGCACAAGCATAAGCTCATCTTGAACAACATCATTCCACCGTCAAGGAAATCTAGTGATTGCTAGCTTTCTCTCCTGAACAAGCACAAGTGCATCTTGAAACAACATCATTCCACCGTGGGAGAAAGCTAGTTTATGTTGGATTTCCCTCTTGCAAAAGCAGAAGCACATCTCGAACAACATGATTCCACAGTGGGAGAAAGCTAAAGCATGTTGGCTTTCCCTCTTGCACAAGCACTAGCACATCTCGAAAATCATCCCACCATGGGGGTTAGCTAGCGCGTGCTAGTTTTCATTCTTCAAAAAGCATAATCTCATCTCAAACAACATCATTCAATGTGGGTGAAATCTAGCATTTGCTAGCTTTCCCCCACCACAATCACATCTCGAATAACATCATTCCAACATGGGGAAAGCTAGCACGTGCTAGATTTCCATCTTGCACAAACACAGGTGCATCTCGAACAACATTTTTCCACAATGAGGGAAAGCTAACACGTGCTATCTTTCCATCTTGCACAAACACAGGTGCATCTCGAACAACATTATTCCACCATGGGGATAAGCTAGTGCATGCTATCTTTCCCTCTTGCACAAGAACAAGCGCATCTCGAACAACATCATTTTAGCATGGAGGAAAGCTTGCACATGCTAGTCTTCCCTCTTGCACAAACATAAGCTCATCTTGAACAACATCATTCCACCGTAAAGGAAATCTAGCGTGTGCTAGCTTTCCCTCTTGAACAGGCACCAGTGCATCTTGAAACAACATCATTCCATTGTGGGGGAAAGCTAGTGGATGCTATCTTTCCCTCTTGCACAAGAACTAGCACATCTCGAAAATCATCTGACCATGTGGGTAAGCTAGAGCATGCTAGTTTTCATTCCAACATGGGGGAAAGCTACCACGTGATATCTTTCAATCTTGCAGAAGCACAAGTGCATCTCGAAAATGCTAGCTTTTCCTCTTGCACAAGAACTAGTGCATCTCAAAAATCATCCCACCATGCGGGTAAGCTAGTGTGTGCTAGTTTTCCCTTTTGCAGAAGCACAAGCTCATCTCAAACAAAATCATTCAATGTGGGGGAAAGCTAGCATGTGTTATATTTCCCCCTAGCGCAATCACATCTCGAATAACATCATTCCAACATGGGGGAAAGCTAGTGTGTGCTAGCTTTCCATCTTGCAGAAGCACAAGTGCATCTTGAACAACATCATTCCACCATGGGGGAAAGCTAGCGCGTGCTAGAGTTTCCTCTTGCACAAGCACAAGAACATCTCAAACAACATCAATTTAGCATGGAGGAAATCTTGCACATGCTAGTTTTGCCTCTTGCACAAGCATAAGCTCATCTTGAACAACATCATTCCACCATCAAGGAAATCTAGCATGTGCTAGCTTTCCCTCTTCAACAAGCACAAGTGCATCTTGAAACAACATCATTCCACCATGGGGGAAAGTTAGTTTATGTTGGATTTCCCTCTTGCAAAATCACAAGAACATCTCGAAAAACATGATTCCACTGTGGGGGAAAGGTAACGCATGCTAGATTTCCCTCTTTCACAAGCAGAAGCACATCTCAAACAACATCATTCCAACATGGGGGAAAGATAGAGTGTGCTAGCTTTCCCTCTTGCACAAGCAGAAGCGCATCTCGAACAACATCATTTTAGCATGGAGGAAATCTTGCACATGTTAGTCTTCCCTCTTGCACAAGCATAAGCTCATCTTGAACAACATCATTCCTTCGTCAAGGAAATCTACCGTGTGCTAGCTTTCCCTCTTGAGCAAGCACAAGTGCATCTTGAAACAACATCATCCCACCATGGAGGAAATCTAGTTTATATTGGATTTCCCTCTTCTAAAATCACAAGGACATCTCGAAAGACAGGATTCCACCATGGGGGAAAGCTAGCATGTGCTAGCCTTCCCTCTTGCACAAGCACTAGTGCATCTCGAAAATCATCCCACCATGGGTGTAAGCTTGCCCGTGCTAGTTTTCCCTCTTGCACAAGAACAAGCTCATCTCAAATAAGATCACTCAATGTGCTAGATTTCCCCCTAGCACAATTACATCTCGAACAACATCATTCAAACATGGGGGACAACTAGAGCGTGCTAGCTTTCCATCTTGCAGAAGCATAAGTTCATCTCGAACAACATCATTCCACCATGGGGGAAAGCTAGCGTGTGCTAGCTTTCCCTCTTGCACAAGCACAAGCGCATGTCGAACAATTATTTTAGCATGGACGAAAGATTGCACATGCTAGTCTTCCCTCTTGCACAATCATAAGCTCATCTTGAACAACATCATTCCACCATCAACGAAATCTAGCATCTGCTAGCTTTCCCTCTTGAACAAGCACAAGTGCATCTTGAAACAACATCATTCCACCATGGGGGAAAGCTAGTTTAGATTTGGATTTCCCTCTTGCAAAAGCACAAGCATATCTCGAAAATGATAGCTTTTCCTCTTGCACAAGCACTAGCGCATATTGAAAATCATCCGACCATGGGGGTAAGCTAGCGCGTGCTAGTTTCCCCTCTTGCACAAGAAAAATCTCATCTCAAACAACATCATTCAATGTGGGGGAAAGCTAGCATGTGCTAGATTTCCCCCTAGCGCAATCACATCTCGAATAACATCATTCCAACATGGGGGAAAGCTAGCGCGTGCTACCTTTCCATCTTGCAGAAGCACAAGTACATCTCGAACAACATCATTCCACCATGGGGGAAAGCTAACCTGTTCTAGCTTTCCCTCTTGCACAAGAACAAGCACATCTCGAACAACATAAATTTTAGCATGGAGGAAAGCTTGCACATGCTACTTTTTCCTCTTACACAAGCATAAGCTCATCTTGAACAACATCATTCTACCATCAAGGAAATCTAGCGTGTGATAGCTTTCCCTCTACAACAAGAACAAGTGCATCTCGAAACAACATCATTCCACCATGGGGGTAAGCTAGTTTATGTTGGATTTCCCTCTTGCAAAATCACAAGCAGATCTTGAACAACATGATTCCACTGTGGGGGAAAGTTAGCGAGTGCTCGCTTTCAATCTTTCGCAAGCAGAAGCACATCTCGAACAACATCATTCCAACATGAGGGAAAGCTAGCGCGTGCTAGCTTTCCCGCTTGCACAAGCAGAAGCGCATCTCGAACAACATCATTTTAGCATGGAGGAAAGCTTTCACATGTTAGTTTTCCATCTTGCACAACCATAATCTCATCTTGAACAACATCATTCCTTCGTCAAGGAAATCTAGCTTATGCTAGCTTTCCCTCTTGAACAAGCACACGTTCATCTTTAAACAACATCATTCCACCATGGGAGAAATCTAGTTTATGTTGGATTTCCCTCTTGCAAAATCACAAGGACATCTCGAACGACATGATTCCACCATGGGGGAAGGCTAGCATGTGCTAGCTTTCCCACTTGCACAAGCACTAGCGCATCTCGAAAATCATCCCACCATGGGTGTAAGCTTGCCCATGCTAGTTTTCCCTCTTGCACAAGAACAATCTCATCTCAAACAACATCACTCAATCTGCTAGCTTTCCCCTTAGCACAATTACATCTCGAATAACATCATTCCAACATGGGGGACAGCTAGCGCATGCTAGATTTCCATCTTGCAGAAGCACAAGTGCATCTCGAACAACATCATTCCATCATGGGGGAAAGCTAGCGTGTGCTAGTTTTCCCTCTTGCACAAGCACAAGCACATGTCGAACAATTATTTTAGCATGGAGGAAAGCTTGCACATGCTAGTCTTCTCTCTTGCACAAGCATAAGCTCATCTTGAACAACATCATTCCACCGTCAAGGAAATCTAGCGTGTGCTAGCTTTCCCTCTTGAACAAGCATAAGTGCATCCTGAAACAACATCATTCCACCATGGGGGAAAGCTAGTTTAGCTTTGGATTTCCCTCTTGCAAAAGAACAAGCACATCTCGAAAATGCTAGCTTTTCCTCTTGCACAAGCACTAGTGCATCCTGAAAATCATCCCACCATGGGGGTAAGCTAGCATGTGTTAGTTTCTCCTCTTGCACAAGAACAAGATCATCTCAAACAACATCATTCAATGTGGTGGAAAGCTAGCATGTGCTAGATTTCCCCCTAGCGCAATCACATCTCGAATAACATCATTCCAACATGGGGGAAAGCTAGCATGTGCTACCTTTCCATCTTGCAGAACCACAAGTACATCTAGAACAACATCATTCCACCATGGGGCAAAGCTAACCTGTGCTAGCTTTCCCTCTTGCACAAGAACAAGCACATCTCGAACAACATAAATTTTAGCATTGAGGAAAGCTTGCACATGCTACTTTTTCCTCTTACACAAGCATAAGCTCATCTTGAACAACATCATTCCACCATCAAGGAAATCTAGCGTGTGATAGCTTTCCCTCTACAACAAGAACAAGTGAATCTCGAAACAACATCATTCCACCATGGGGGTAAGCTAGTTTATGGTGGATTTCCCTCTTGCAAAATCACAAGCAGATCTTGAACAACATGATTCCACTGTGGGGGAAAGGTAGCGAGTGTTGGCTTTCAATCTTTCACAAGCAGAAGCACATCTCGAACAACATCATTCCAACATGAGGGAAAGCTAGCGTGTGCTAGCTTTCCCTCTTGCACAAACAGAAGCGCATCTCGAACAACATCATTTTAGCATGGAGGAAAGCTTGCACATGTTAGTCTTCCCTCTTCCACAACCATAATCTCATCTTGAACAACATCATTCCTTCGTCAAGGAAATCTAGCGTATGCTAGATTTCCCTCTTGAACAAGCACACGTGCATCTTTAAACAACATCATTCCACCATGGGAGAAATCTAGTTTATGTTGGATTTCCCTCTTGCAAAATCACAAGGACATCTCGAACGACATGATTCCAGCATGGGGGAAGGCTAGCATGTGCTAGCTTTCCCTCTTGCACAAGCACTAGCGCATCTCAAAAATCATCCCACCATGGGTGTAAGATTGCCCATGCTAGTTTTCCCTCTTGCACA
>ML791629.1:12992-30209 GCA_009831015.1 Picea engelmannii | reverse complement strand
CTGTTTAACAACAGTAGGCTGATTTCATATGATGCAGATAGTTGAGGATCTAATTCAGAAGGGGATTTCATTGTACCCTTGATTTTGCCTCATCTTGGCAACCTAACCCCCACACATTTCTTTTTGTAATATGCTTTGTACATCATTTCATCATTAATAGAAATTTAGAAGCATATTTCAGAAATAAAGAGTATAATCATTTTACAACAAAACACAGGCATCTAATAGGAGAGAAAGAACCTAATCTTTGAAGTGAATGCAAACAAAGACTGGTCCTCTGACATCCAATACAATAGAGGCCGATGCAGGCTTAGCTTCTTGGAGATTGGCTGTGAAGATGATGATGACTTTGATGATCTTGATCTTGAAGGCCTTGAGATTGAACTTTTGTTTGTTGATTCTTCACAAAAACTACTAGAAACTCCATCAACACCTCTAAAACTATCACCATATAAATCATCACCAGAGGCTCTGGGCCTAGTAACCGTGGCATGGATATTGGAAGCCTATTGAACATCCAATGCTTGGTGAGATGAGGATGGTGATACTTGTTTATCATGTGTTAAGCAGTAGTAGATTCTATGACATAGTCAGAGTTGGTAAATGATGTCATTAATACAATGATATAATCTCAATTTGTAAAAGCTAAAATGGTTGAATATTGACTCATGTTAATGAATATGGTGATATTGAATATGGTGATATTTCTCCTCCTGATAATGCTGGGTTAGACAATCTGGAAAATAATTTCTTTCTAGAGATGCGCTTCTGTAAGAGGGAAAGATAGCACACACTAGATTTCCCCCACAGTGGAATGATCTTGTTTGAGATGTGTATATGCTTGTGTAAGAGGGAAAGCTAGCACATGCTAGCTTTCCCCCATGGTAGGATGATGTTCAAGATGCGCTTGTGCTTTTCAAGAGGGAAAGCTAACACGCACTAGCTTTTCCCAACACTGGAATGATGTTGTTCAAGATGCGCTTGTGCTTGTGCAAGAGGGAAAACTAGCATGCGCTAGATTTCCCCAACACTGGAAAGGTGTTGTTCGAGATGCCCTTGTGCTTGTGTAAGAGGGAAAGCTAACACATGCTAGCTTTCCCCCATGGTGGAATGATGTTGTTTGAGATGCACTTTTGCTTATGCAAGAGGGAAAGTTAACACACACTAGCTTTCTTTAACGGTGGAATGATGTTATTTGATATGTGCTTGTGCTTCTGTAAGAGGGAAGTTTAGCATGTGCAAACTTTCCTCCATGCTAGAATGATGTTGTTCGAGATCTTCTTGTGTTTGTTAAAGAGGAAAACATGGCACACGCTAGCTTCACAACACAATGGAATGATGTTATTCAAGATGTGCTTATGCTTATGCAAGACTGAAAGTTAGCATGCACTAGTTTTACCCCATGGAGGAATGATGTTGTTCGAGATGTGCTTGTGCTTGTACAGGAGAGAAAGCTAGCACACGCTAGCTTTCCCCCACAGTGGAATGATCTTGTCCAATATGTGTATATGCTTGTGTAAGAGACATGCTATCCTTCCCCCATGGTAGGATGATGTTCGAGATCCGCTTGTGCTTGTGCGAGAGGGAAAGCTAGCATGCACTAACTTTCCTCAACACTGGAATGATGTTGTTCAAAATGCACTTGTGCTTGTGTAAGAGGGAAATATAGCACACACTAGCTTTCCCCATTGTGGAATGATGTTGTTCGATATGCACTTGTGCTTATGCAAGAGGGAAAACCAACATGCGCTAGCTTTCCTTAATGGTGGACTCATGTTGTTTGAGATTTGATTATGCTTGTGCAAGAGGGAAGTTTAGCATGTGCAAGCATTCCTCCATGCTAGAATGATGTTGTTGGAGATGTGTTTGTGTTTTTGAAAGAGGGAAAGCTAGCACAGGGTATCTTTTCCCCACAATGGAAATATGTTATTCGAGATGCACTTGTGCTTATGCAAGAGGGAAATCTAACACGCGCTAGCTTTCCTTAATGGTGGAATGATGTTGTTTCAGATGTGTTTGTGCTTGTTCAAGATTTACTCCATGTTAGAATGATGTTGTTAGAGATGTTCTTATGTTTGTGAAAGAGGGAAAGCTAACACACGCTAGCTTTTCCCCACAGTGGAATGATGTTATTCAAGATGTGCTTGTGTCTCTGCAAGATTGAAAGTTAGCATGCACTAGTTTTACCCCTCGGAGGAATGATGTTGTTCGAGATGCGCTTGTGCTTGTGCAGGAGAGAAAGCTAGCACACGCTAGCTTTCCCCCACAGTGGAATGATCTTGTTAGAGATGTTTATATGCTTGTGTAAGAGGGAAAACTAGCACGTGCTAGCTTTCCCCTATGGTAGGATGATGTTCGAGATGCGCTTGTGCTTGTGCAAGAGGGAAATCTAGCATGCGCTAGCTTTCACCAACATTGGAATGATGTTGTTCGAGATGCGGTTGTGCTTGTGTAAGAGGGAAAGATAGCATGCACTAGATTTCCCCCATGGTAGAATGATGTTGTTCGAGATGAACTTGTTCTTATGCAAGAGGGAAATCTAACACGCGCTAGCTTTCCTTAATGGTGGAATGATGTTGTTTGAGATGTGCTTGTGCTTGTGCAAAAGGGAAGTTTAGCATGTGCAAGCTTTCCTCCATGCTAGAATGATGTTGTTCGATATGTTCTTATGTTTGTGAAAGAGGGAAAGCTAACACACGCTAGCTTTTCCCCACAATGGAATGATGTTATTCAAGAGGTGCTTGTGCTTCTGCAAGACTGAATGTTAGCATGCGCTAGTTTTACCCCATGAAGGAATGATGTTGTTTGAGATGCACTTGTGCTTGTGAAGGAGAGAAAGATAGCACACGCTATCTTTCCCCCACAGTGCAATGATCTTGTTCGAGATGTGTATATGCTTATGTAAGAGACATGCTAGCTTTCCCTCATGGTAGGATGATGTTCGAGATGCGCTTGTGCTTGTGCAAGAGGGAAAGCTAGCATGCACTAGCTTTCGCCAACACTAGAATGATGTTTTTCAAAATGCCCTTGTGCTTGCGTAAGAGGGAAAGATAGCACGCGCTAGCTTTCCCCCATTGTGGAATGATGTTGTTAGATAGGCACTTGTGCTTATGGAAGAGGGAAAACTAACACAAACTATCTTTCCTTAACGGTGGACTGATGTTGTTTGAGATTTGATTGTGCTTGTGCGAGAGGGATGTTTAGCATGTGCAAGCATTCCTCCATGCTAGAATGATGTTGTTGGAGATGTGATTATGTTTGTGAAAGAGGGAAAGCTAGAACAACGTAGCTTTTCCCCGCAATGGAATGATTTTATTTGAGATGCACTTGTGCTTATGCAAGAGGGAAAGCTAACACATGCTAGCTTTCCTTACGGTGGAATGATGTTGTTTGAGATGTGTTTGGGCTTGTGCAAGAGGGAAGTATCACATGTTCAAGATTTACTCCATGCTACAATGATGTTGTTCGAGATGTACTTGTGTTTGTGAAAGAGGGAAAGCTAGCACATGTACTTGTGTTTGTGAGGAGGAATGATGTTGCTCGAGATGCGCTTGTGCTTGTGCAAGAGAGAAAGCTAGCACATGCTAGATTTCTCCCACAGTGGAATGAACTTGTTCGAGATGTGTATATGCTTGTGTAAGAGACATGCTATATTTCCCCCATGGTAAGATGATGTCTGAGATGCGCCTGTGCTTGTGCAAGAAGGAAAGCTAGCACGCGCTAGATTTCCCCAACACTGGAATGATGTTGTTCAAAATACGTTTGTGCTTGTGTAAGAGGGAAAGATAGCATGCACTAGCTTTCCCCCATTGTGGAATGATGTTGTTTGATATGACTTGTGCTTATGCTAGAGGGAAAACTAACACGCTCTAGCTTTTCTTAACGGTGGACTGATGTTGTTTGAGATTTGATTGTTCTTGTGCAAGAGGGAAGTTTAGCATGTGCAAGCATTCCTCCATGCTAGAATGATGTTGTTGGAGATGTTCTTGTGTTTGTGAAAGAGGGAAAGCTAGCACAGGGTAGATTACCCCCACAATGGAATGATGTTATTCAATATGTTCTTGTGCTTCTGCAAGACTGAAATTTATCATGCACTAGTTTTACCCCACGGAGGAATGATGTTGTTCAAGATGCACTTGTGCTTGTGCAAGAGGGAAGTATCACATGTTCAATCTTTAATCCATGCTAGAATGATGTTGTGCGAGATGAGTATATACTTGTGCAAGAGGGAAATCTAGCACGTGCTAGCTTTCCCCCATGGTAGGATGATGTTCAAGATGCGCTTGTGCTGGTGCAAGAAGGAATGCTAGCATGTGCTAGCTTTCCCCAACACTGGAATGATGTTGTTCAAAATGCGCTTGTATGATGTTGGCGTCACTAGGAGGGGGTGTTTCTAACACATTTGATGATTGGATGGGTTAGCACTTTGTTATGCCCCTTTCTTTTATGATGTTGCTATGGTGGATTGACTTATGTTTCCTTTGTGGGAATTTTCTAGGTGATATAACTTAATGATATAATATTTGCTAAGAAAAATAATCCTATTAGGTATAAGAAGCACACCCTTAACAACTATTGCTTTGAAGTTGAAGATGAACTGGACATTTCAGATGAATACCACATATCAAAATATAATGCAAGTCAAAATTCCCAAAAAGACAAATATTAACTATGCCTAATATAATCAATAACAGGTACACCCTGTTTTATTAGTATAGAATTTTATTTTATTCATTGAGATAAAGAAAACAATGCCTAATTTTTTTATAAAACAAATTCATCCTTTGATTGTATATCAAAGTAATTGTTTGAAAGAGAGATTATATTAATATCCTAAAAACTATCCTTAAAATTGTTGAGTACATCCTGATAAACAGTAGCAAGGAGTGCATAAAGCTTGTCTGATCAAGGCCTATCACTACACTATCATAATACGAATAAGCCAAAACGCTTAAACTTGAACATCAAAATAATATTTTTAAAAATTAAGAGGAAAGGATATTGGCCCAAATTTCTTTTGATAATGTAGTTTAAGCACCCAAATTATCTTTCTAAAACAAATTTTATGTGGGTCGCTGAAAAATCCAATCGATTTATTAGCCAAAAAAATGATTTAAGGCTCCACCATCTAGATGACAGAAGGGATTAGATCTTCTTATTTACAAAGTCATGGATGAACAGACAATCTAGGAGAAATTAATGGTTAATATAAGGGGAACATAGTTAATGGTTATTTATGGTTCCATTTTTCTCTGGGCCTTAAACTTTGGATACTGTGCATAGAACTGTTTAACAACAGTAGGCTGATTTCATATGATGTATATAGTTGAGGATCATTAAGAAAATTAGTGATTGAGCTCTCATAGCCTCCAGCTAAAGTCTAGGTATATAAATAGAAATTTCTTTCACAAACAAGTCGATGCTCATAGAATAAGGAATATTGTGTCAAAACTTGAGGAAACAAACGGGGAAACTAACTTGGTGGGATCACTTAATTGTCGAGTTCTTTGATTTTTTAGGATGTCTCAATGCGTATGTATCCAGCGCATTGTTCAGTTGCAGCGTTGAGGGTTTTCATCATTGGAGTGGGTCGCATCTGCCTAACCTCTTTTCCATACTCAGACTCCTTTCGGCATAGATCAGTAGGAGGCAGGGCGCTTCCATTGAGATAGTTTTTGGCCCATTTTGACGGCAAAAACCATCAACGCGACCTCCTACAACAGCAGTTCGGGTGCACTTAGTGGCAGATCCATCTGGGGTTTGTGTGGAGTCTGGCAGGGCAGATTCAGTCTTGCTCATGCAAGGTGATTTGGGAAGACACTAGGGTGACCCCTCAGAGACATATCTCATGCCTTTCTGACCACTAGAGCTCCCAGGGCAAGTTTTCCAGTGCATGTAGTAGTTGCTGCATTTTTGTGTGTTCTTTTTGTAATCCGACAACAATCATCCAAACGTCTTCCACCTTTGGAGCATATCATCTAGATTAGTCAATAAAAGAAGAGCACTAGAGTTCCCAGGGTGAGTTTGCCAGTGCATGCAGATGTTGTAGCGTTTTTTTGTCTTTTGTAGTCCAACAATAGTCATCCAGACATCTGCCACATTGGGAGCATATCATCCGGATCAGGTTCCTTGCTTATTTATTCCAGTTATTAGCATATATTGATGTTTGTATTCTAGTGTCGATCTGACCTGTAAAGATCCACTGAAGAGTTGTTGTGATTTCCGTATTTCATTATTTTTTCATTACTTCAGTTAATAAAATAAATCTAAGGCCCCTATTGCCCGAGCATTGTGCATGCTTATATGATTCCATATTATACATAAACATCAGTCAGAAACCCTACCTTGCAAACACACCACAATTACAGCAACAAAGACAGTTGCACCATTGCCACCTTGTATTATACTTTCTATATTCCCATCAGCTTCAGTAATTTTATGCACCAGTGCTTGAGCATATTTGTCCTTAGGTCCTTGACTACATTCAATCACTTCTTCCTTCCCTTCTTCCCACCTTCCAGACTGAAACTTCTCTTTTTCCCAAGCTATGGCCTCTTTCATTGCTATGTCTGAAGCATCTGGCATCAGATTATCATCTGCATAGTTATCATTTTCATCATGGAAAGTAAAATTCTCTTTTCTTTCAGAAACAATTTCAATTACATATGATTCAAGAACATCAGAGCCTTCTCCATCATCTAGTAAGCTTTCTCCCAAAGTTTCCAATCTTGACCTTTGAGGTTTTTCTTCGATCCCATTACCACCTTCTATGGTTGGAGAAACATATGAGGACTCCTGAGAATAATTAGAATACAAGCCTCTTTTCTGATTGACATAAGAATTGTTAAGTTCTGGCATCCAATCTTTCCAAGTTTTCATTTTCTATAGTGTAGAGGGGGACTGCGAAGGAGTGGGAGAGGGAATATTTTGAGTCATAAGGTGCATCTTCTCCCTAGGTGCTAAGGCATTGCAATGTTCTCTAGGATCATACCCACATTTTTTTGAGATTTTTCTCATGGTGTTTAGAAGAACAGGGTATTTTTTCTCATATATACCTGATGTATCCAGGTTTGTGAGTGTTGTTCCAAACTTAACTTAACTGACAGGCTCTTCTATTTTCTGGGAAAATTGCAAGAAGATGAATTGCCTTTTCTGAGGGAAGCCACCAAAAACATCGTCCATTTTCAGCCTGCCAGTCCCATTGTTGAATGCCTGAGGCTTGTCTAAATGGGAATAAGCTACAATGGGTGGCTCTGTAAATTTAGTTTGGGAAGGGGAGAAACAAGTGTTGGATATAACATAAACATCATTTGAATCTCAAGATGGATAGCCCACTCCCTATCTACAAGGGAGGCCAAAGATGAGAGACTTGTCTTTCTTTGGAGAGAGAGCAATTGGCTTGTACAATGATACAATCATTATAACTATTCGAAACAATTTCTATTGCATGTTTCCATGGAAGACAAAATTATTTGATCTATGTTTCACACATATATAGATGGCAAGTTATCATTACATATAGACTAAAACTAAATATGGGAAAAACACAACTTTTGTCCAAACAAGATTCTCTGATGAACATTGATAATCAAATTGGATGGATTCTCAGAGCTTCTTAAGAACCTAATCTCAGTAAAAACAGGTTGAATTACTTATATAATAAACCATATCTAAGATTTGTTTCAACATGAACAACTGTGTTGATGCACATTTTTATTACAAACATATATGATCACCAATGTGTGAAACTGCGTAGATCATTCCTTTTTTTTCAATAGTGGATTTTTTCAAATAAGAAAAATAATCCTATTAGGTATAAGAAGCACACCCTTAACAACTATKKCTTTGAAGTTGAAGATGAACTGGACATTTCAGATGAATACCACATATCAAAATATAATGCAAGTCAGAATTCCCAAAAAGACAAATATTAACTATGCCTAATATAATCAATAACAGGTACACCCTGTTTTATTAGTATAGAATTTTATTTTATTCATTGATATAAAGAAAAAAATGCCTAATTTTTTATAAAACAAATTCATCCTTTGATTGTATATCAAAGTAATTGTTTGAAAGAGAGATTATATTAATATCCAGAAATACCTAAAAACTATCCTTAAAATTGCTGAGTACATCCTGATAAACAATAGCAAGGAGTGCATAAAGTTTCTCTGAAAAAGGCCTATCACTACACTATCATAATATGAATAAGCCAAAACGCTTAAACTTGAACTTCAAAATAATATTTTTAAAGATTAAGAGGAAAGGAGATTGGCCCAAATTTCTTTTGATAATGTAGTTTAAGACACCCAAATTATCTTTCTAAAACAAATTTTTTGTGGGTCGCTGAAAAATCCAATCAATTTATTAGCCAAAAACACGATTTAAGGCTCCACCATCTGGATGACAGAAGGGATTAGATCTGCTTATTTACAAAGTCATAGATGAACAGACAATCTAGGAGAAATTAATGGTTAATATAAGGCGAACATAGTTAATGGTTATTTATGGTTCCAGTTTTCTCTGGGCCTTAAACTTTGGACACTGTGCATAGAACTGTTTAACAACAGTAGGCTGATTTCATATGATGCAGATAGTTGAGGATCTAATTCAGAAGGGGATTTCATTGTACCCTTGATTTTGCCTCATCTTGGCAACCTAACCCCCACACATTTCTTTTTGTAATATGCTTTGTACATTATTTCATCATTAATAGAAATTTAGAAGCATAGTTCATAAATAAAGAGTATAATCATTTTACAACAAAACACAGGCATATAATAAGAGAGAAATAACCTGATATTTGAAGTGAATGCAAACAAAGACTGGTCCTCTGACATCCAAGACAATATAGGCCGATGCAGGCTCGGCTTCTTGGAGATTGGCTGTGAAGATGATGATGACTTTGATGATCTTGATCTTGAAGGCCTTGAGATTGAACTTTTGTTTGTTGATTCTTCACAAAAACTACTAGAAACTCCATCAACACCTCTAAAAATATCACCAGAGGCTCTGGGCCTAGTAATCGTGGCATGGATATTGGAAGCCTAGTGAACACCGAACGCTTGGTGAGATGAGGATGGTGATACTTGTTTATCATGTGTTAAGCAGTAGTAGATTCTATGACATAGTCAGATTTGGTAAATGATGTTATTAATACAATGATATAATCTCAATTTGTAAAAGCTAAAATGGTTGAATATTGATTCATGTTAATGAATATGGGGATATTGAATATGGTGATATTTCTCCTCCTGATAATGCTGGGTTAGACAATATGGAAAATAATTTCTTGCTAGAGATGCGCTTTTGTAAGAGGGAAAGATAGCACGCACTAGCTTTCCCCCACAGTGGAATGATCTTGTTCGAGATGTGTATATGCTTGTGTAAGAGGGAAAGCTAGCACATGATAGATTTCCCCCATGGTAGGATGATGTTTGAGATGCGCTTGTGCTATGCAAGAGGGAAATCTAACATGCACTAGCTTTTCCCAACACTAGAATGATGTTGTTCAAAATGCGCTTGTGCTTGTGCAAGAGGGAAAACTAGCATGCGCTAGCTTTCCCCAACACTGGAAAGGTGTTGTTCGAGATGCGCTTGTGCTTGTGTAAGAGGGAAAGCTAACACATGATAGCTTTCCCCCATGGTTGAATGATGTTGTTTGAGATGCACTTCTGCTTATGCAAGAGGGAAAGTTAACACACACTAGCTTTCTTTAACGGTGGAATGATGTTATTTGAGATGTTCTTGTGCTTCTGTAAGAGGGAAGTTTAGCATGTGGAAGCTTTCCTCCATGCTAGAATGATGTTGTTAGAGATGTGCTTGTGTTTGTTAAAGAGGAAAACATGGCACACGCTAGCTTCTCCACACAATGGAATGATGTTACTCAAGACGTTCTTATGCTTATGCAAGACTGAAAGTTAGCATGCACTAGTTTTACCCCACGGAGGAATGATGTTGTTCGAGATGTGCTTTTGCTTGTACAGGAGAGAAAGCTAGCACACACTAGATTTCCCCCACAATGGAATGATCTTGTTCAATATGTGTATATGCTTCTGTAAGAGACATGCTATCTTTCCCCCATGGTAGGATGATGTTCGAGATCCGCTTGTGCTTGTGCAAGAGGGAAAGCTAGCATGCACTAGCTTTCCTCAACACTGGAATGATGTTGTTCAAAATGCACTTGTGCTTGTGTAAGAGGGAAACATATCACACGATTGCTTTCCCCATTGTGGAATGATGTTGTTCGATATGCACTTGTGCTTATGCAAGAGGGAAAACTAACATGCGCTAGCTTTCCTTAATGGTGGACTCATGTTGTTTGAGATTTGATTGTGCTTGTGCAAGAGGGAAGTTTAGCGTGTGCAAGCATTCCTCCATGCTAGAATGATGTTGTTGGAGATGTGTTTGTGTTTGTGAAAGAGGGAAAGCTAGCACAGGGTAGCTTTTCCCCACAATGGAATGATGTTATTCGAGATGCACTTGTGCTTATGCAAGAGGGAAAGCTAACACGCGCTAGCTTTCCTTAATGGTGGAATGATGTTGTTTTAGATGTGTTTGTGCTTGTGCAAGAGGGAAGTATCACATGTTCAAGCTTTACTCCATGCTGGAATGATGTTGTTCGAGATGTTCTTGTGTTTGTGAAAGAGGGAAATCTAACACACGCTAGCTTTTCCCCACAGTGGAATGATGTTATTCAAGATGTGCTTGTGTCTCTGCAAGATTGAAAGTTAGCATGCACTAGTTTTACCCCACGGAGGAATGATGTTGTTCGAGATGCGCTTGTGCTTGTGTAGGAGAGAAAGCTAGCACATGATAGCTTTCCCCCACAGTGGAATGATCTTGTTCGAGATGTTTATATGCTTGTGTAAGAGGGAAAACTAGCACGCGCTAGCTTTCCCCTATGGTAGGATGATGTTCGAGATGCGCTTGTGCTTGTGCAAGAGGGAAAGCTAGCATCTGCTAGCTTTCACCAACATTGGAATGATGTTGTTCGAGATGCGCTTGTGCTTGTGTAAGAGGGAAAGCTAGCATGCGCTAGATTTCCCCCATCGTAGAATGATGTTGTTAGAGATGAACTTGTTCTTATGCAAGAGGGAAATATAACACGCCCTATCTTTCCTTAACGGTGGAATGATGTTGTTTGAGATGTGCTTGTGCTTGTGCAAAAGGCAAGTTTAGCATGTGCAAGCTTTCCTCCATGCTAGAATAATGTTGTTCTAGATGTGCTTATATTTGTGAAAGAGGGAAAGCTAACACACGCTAGCGTTTCCCCACAATGGAATGATGTTATTCAAGACGTGCTTGTGCTTCTGCAAGACTGAAAGTTAGCATGTGCGAGTTTTACCCCATGGAGGAATGATGTTGTTCAAGATGCAATTGTGCTTGTGAAGGAGAGAAAGCTAGCACACGCTAGCTTTCCCCCACAATGGAATGATCTTGTTCGAGATGTGTATATGCTTGTGTAAGAGACATGCTAGCTTTCCCTCATGATAGGATGATGTTCGAGATGCGCTTGTGCTTGTGCAAGAGGGAAAGCTAGCATGCACTAGCTTTCCCCAACACTAGAATGATGTTGTTCAAAATGCCCTTGTGCTTGTGTAAGAGGGAAAGATAGCATGCGCTAGATTTCCCCCATTGTGGAATGATGTTGTTCGATATGGACTTGTGCTTATGCAAGAGTGAAAACTAACACGAACTATCTTTCCTTAACGGTGGATTGATGTTGTTTGAGATTTGATTGTGCTTGTGCGAGAGGGATGTTTAGCATGTGCAAGCATTCCTCCATGCTAGAATGATGTTGTTGGAGATGTGATTATGTTTGTGAAAGAGGGAAAGCTAGCACAACGTAGCTTTTCCCCACAATGGAATGATGTTATTCGAGATGCACTTGTGCTTATGCAAGAGGGAAAGCTAACACATGCTAGATTTCCTTAACGGTGGAATGATGTTGTTTGAGATGTGTTTGGGATTGTGCAAGAGGGAAGTATCACATGTTCAATCTTTACTCCATGCTACAATGATGTTGTTCGAGATGTACTTGTTTTTGTGAAAGAGGGAAAGCAAGCAAAGGGTAGATTTTCCCCACAATGGAATGATGTTATTCAATATGTGCTTGTGCTTCTGCAAGACTGAAAGTTAGCATGCACTAGTTTTACCCCACGGAGGAATGATGTTGTTCAAGATGCGCTTGTGCTTGTGCAAGAGGGAAGTATCACATGTTAAAGCTTTAATCCATGCTAGAATGATGTTGTTCAATATGTTCTTGTGTTTGTTAAAGAGGGAAAGATAACACATGCGAGATTTTCCACACAATGGAATGATGTTATTGAAGATGTGCTTGTGCCTCTGCAAGACTGAAAGTTAGCATGCGCTAGTTTTACCCCACGGAGGAATGATGTTGTTCGAGATATGCTTGTGCTTATGCAAGAGAGAAAGCTAGCACACACTAGCTTTCCCCCATAGTGGAATGATCTTGTTCGAGATGTATATATACATGTGTAAGAGGAAAAGCTAGCACGGACTAGCTTTCCCCCATGGTAGGATGATGTTCGAGATGCACTTGTGCTTGTGCAGAGGGAAAGCTAGCATGCACAAGCTTTCACCAACACTGGAATGATGTTGTTCAAGATGCGGTTGTGCTTGTGTAAGAGGGAAAGTTAGCACGCGCTAGATTTCCCCCATGGTAGAATGATGTTGTTCGAGATGAACTTGTTCTTATGCAAGAGGGAAAGCTAACACGCACTCGCTTTCCTTAATGGTGGAATGATGTTGTTCGAGATGTGCTTGTGTTTGTGAAAGAGGGAAAGCTAACACACGCTAGCTTTTCCCACAATGGAATGATGTTATTCAAGACCTGCTTGTGCTTCTGCAAGACTTAAAGTTAGCATGCGCTAGTTTTACCACACAGAGGAATGATGTTGTTCGACATGCACTTGTACTTGTGCAAGAGAGAAATCTAGCACACACTAGTTTTCCCCCACAGTGGAATGATCTTGTTCGAGATGTGTATATGCTTTTGTAAGAGACGTGCTAGTTTTCCCCCATGGTAGGATGATGTTCGATATGCACTTGTGCTTGTGCAAGAGGGAAAGCTAGCATGCTCTAGCTTTCCCCAACACTGGAATGATGTTGTTCAAAATGCGCTTGTGCTTGTGTAAGAGGGAAAGATAGCACGTGCTAGCTTTCCCCCATTGTGGAATGATGTCGTTCGATATGCACTTGTGCTTATGCAAGAGGGAAAACTTACATGCGTTAGCATTCCTTAACGGTGGACTGATGTTGTTTGAGATTTGATTGTGCTTGTGCAATAGGGAATTTTAGCATGTGCAAGCATTCCTCCATGCTAGAATGATGTTGTTGGAGATGTGCTTGTGTTTGTGAAAGAGCGAATGAAAGAATAGGGTAGTTTTTCCCCACAATGGAATGATGTTATTCAATATGTGCTTGTGCTTCTACAAGACTGAAAGTTAGCATGCACTAGTTTTACCCCACAGAGGAATGATGTTGTTCGATATGCACTTGTGCTTGTGCAAGAGAGAAAGATAGCACACGCTAGCCTTCCCCCACAGTGTAATGATCTTGTTCGAGATGTGTATATGCTTCTATAAGAGGCAAAGCTAGCACACGGTAGCTTTTCCCCATGGTAGGGTGATGTTCGAGATGCACAACACTAGAATGATGTTGTTCGAGATGGTCTTGTGCTTGTGCAAGAGAGAAAGCTAGCAGGTGTTAGCTTTCCACCATGGTGGAATGATGTTGTTCGAGATGCACTTGTGCTTATGCAAGAGGGAAAGCTAACACGTGCTAGCTTTCCTTAATGGTAGAATGATGTTGTTTGAGATGTGCTTGTGCTTGTGCAAGAGGGAATTTTAGCATGTTCAAGCTTTCCTCCATGCTGGAATGATGTTGCTCGAGATGTGCTTGTGTTTGGGAAAGAGGGAAAGATAGCACACACTATCTTTTCCCCACAATGGAATGATGTTATTCAAGATGTTCTTGTGCTTCTGCAAGACTGAAAGTTAGCATGCACTGTTTTTACCCCATGGAGGAATGATGTTGTTCGAGATGTGCTTTTGCTTGTGCAAGAGAGAAAGCTAGCACATACTAGATTTTCCCCACAGTGGAATGATGTTTTTCGAGATGCACTTGTGATTATGCAAGAGGGAAAGCTAACACGCGCTAGCTTTCCTTAACGGTGCAATGATGTTGTTTGAGATGTGTTTGTGCTTGTGCAAGAGGGAAGTATCGCATGTTCAAGATTTACTCCATGCTAGAATGATGTTGTTTGAGATGTTCTTGTGTTTGTTAAAGAGGGAAAGCTAACACACGCTAGATTTTTCTCACAATGGAATGATGTTATTCAAGATGTGTTTGTTCCTCTGCAAGACTAAAAGTTAGCATGCACTAGTTTTACCCCACGAAGGAATGATGTTGTTCGAGATGCGCTTGTGTTTGTGCAATAGAGAAAGATAGCACATGCTAGCTTTCCCCCACAGTGGAATGATCTTGTTCGAGATGAGTATATACTTGTGTAGGAGGGAAATCTATCACGTGCTAGCTTTCCCCCATGGTAGGATGATGTTCGAGATGCGCTTGTGCTTGTGAAAGAGGGAAAGATAACATGCGCTAGCTTTCCCCAACACTAGAATGATGTTGTTCAAAATGCGCTTGTGCATGTGTAAGAGGGAAATATAACACGTGATAGCTTTCCCCCATTGTGGAATGATGTTTTTCAATATTCCCTTGTTCTTATGCAAGCGGGAAAACTAACACGTGCTAGCTTTCCTTAACGGTGGACTGATGTTGTTTGAGATTTGATTGTTCTTGTGCAAGAGGGAAGTTTAGCATGTGCAAGCATTCCTCCATGCTAGAATGATGTTGTTGGAGATGTGGTTGTGTTTGTGAAAGAGGGAAAGGTAGCACAGGGTGGTTTTTCCCCACAATGGAATGATGTTATTCAAGATGTGCTTGTGCTTCTGCAAGACTAAAAGTTAGCATGCACTAGTTTTACCCCACGGAGGAATGATGTTCTTCAAGATGCGCTTGTGCTTGTGCAAGAGAGAAAGATAGCACACACTAGCTTTCCCCCACAGTGGACTGATCTTATTCGAGATGTGTATATGATTGTGTAAGAGACATGTTAGCTTTCCCCCATGGTAGGATGATGTTCGAGATGTGCTTGTGCATGTGCAAGAGGGAAAGCTAGCATGCGCTAGCTTTCCCCAAAACTGAAATGATGTTGTTCGAGATGCACTTGTGCTTGTGTAAGAGGGAAAGCTAGCACGCACTAGATTTCCCCCATGGTAAAATGATGTTGTTCGAGATGAACTTGTTCTTATGCAAGAGGGAAAGATAACATGTGCTAGCTTTCCTTAACGGTGGAATGATGTTGTTTGAGATTTGTTTGTGCTTGTGCAAAAGGGAAGTTTAACATGTGCAAGATTTCCTCCATGATAGAATGATGTTGTTCGAGATGTGCTTGTGTTTGTTAAAGAGGTAAATCTAGCACAGGATAGATTTTCCCCACAATGGAATCATCTTATTCAAGATGTACTTGTGCTTCTGCAAGATTGAAAGTAAGCATGAACTAGTTTTACCCAACAAAGGAATGATGTTGTTCAAGATGCGCTTGTGCAAGAGAGAAAGATAGCACATGTTAGCCTTCCCCCAGAGTGGAATGATCTTGTTCGAGATGTGTATATGCTTGCGTAAGAGACATGCTATCTTTCCCCCATGGTACGATGATGTTCGAGATGCACTTGTGCTTGTGCAAGAGGGAAATCTAGCATGCACTAGCTTTCCCCAACACTGGAATGATGTTGTTCAAAATGTGTTTGTGCTTGTGTAAGAGGGAAAGATAGCACATGCTAACTTTCCCCCATTGTGGAATGATGTTTTTCGATATGCACTTGTACTTATGCAAGAGGGAAAACTAACACGCACTAGCTTTCCTTAACGGTGGACTGATGTTGTTTGAGATTTGATTGTTCTTGTTCAAGAGGGAAGTTTAGCATGTGCAAGCATTCCTCCATGCTAGAATGATGTTGTTGGAGATGTGCTTGTGTTTGTGAAAAAGGGAAAGCTAGCACAGGGTAGATTTTGCACACAATTGAATGATGTTATTATAGATGTACTTGTGCTTATGCAAGAGGGAAAGCTAACACACACTAGCTTTCCTTAACGGTGGAATGATGTTGTTTGAGATGTGTTTGTGCTTGTGCAAGAGGGAAGTATCTCATGTTCAAGACTTACTCCATGCTAGAATGATGTTGCTCGAGATGTGCTTGTGTTTTTGAAAGAGGGAAAGCTAACACATGCTAGCTTTTCCCTACAATGGAATGATGTTATTCACGATGTGTTTGTGCCTCTGCAAGACTAAAAGTTATCATGCACTAGTTTTACCCCACAAGGGAATGATGTTGTTTGAGATGTGCTTGTGTTTGTGCAATAGAGAAATCTAGCGCACGCTAGATTTCCCCCACAGTGGAATGATCTTGTTAGAGATGTGTATATACTTGTGTAAGAGGTAAAGCTATCATGTACTAGCTTTCCCCCATGGTAGGATGATGTTCGAGATGCGTTTGTGCTTATGCAAGTGGGAAAGCTAGCGCATGCGCTAGCTTTCCCCAACACTGGAATGATGTTGTTCAAAATGCGCTTGTGCTTGTGTAATAGGGAAAGATAGCACGTGCTAGCCTTCCCCCATTGTGGAATTATGTTGTTCGATATGCACTTGTGCTTATGCAAGAGGGAAAACTAACACGCGCTAGCTTTCCTTAATGGTGGACTGATGTTGTTTGAGATTTGAATGTGCTTGTGCAAGAGGGAAGTTTATAATGTGCAAGCATTCCTCCATGCTAGAATGATGTTGTTGGAGATGTGCTTGTGTTTGTGAAAGAGGGAATGCTAGCACAGGGTAGATTTTCCCCACAATGGAATGATGTTATTCAAGATGTGCTTGCGCTTCTGCAAGACTGAAAGATAGCATGCACTAGTTTTACCCCATAGATGAATGATGTTGTTCGAGATGCCCTTGTACTTGTGCAAGAGAGAAAGATAGCACACACTAGCTGTTAAGGTCCTAACCCGCACATAGGTAGATCAATGTATTCGGATGTAATAAAGGTCAATATTAATAAGACCTTTCAATAAAATAGAATAAGGTGGATGTAAGAAGACCTAATAGAAGCTTCCGCTTCTAGAAGGATCTTC
>ML791628.1:428254-469293 GCA_009831015.1 Picea engelmannii | reverse complement strand
ACTCAACTTCTCTTTGAAATTGAACTGATGTCTTTCAATGTTAATTTGTCCAAGGAGCCTAGGACAATTGTCTCTTCCAATGCCTAACGATCCTTTGTCTAGAAGATTGAATACTTCTTCGCAATTGTCCTTAACTTCTTTGGTTATTCTCTTATTTTCAGCAATGTTGGCCTCCCATACCTTGAGCATGATACCACCTCTGATTTGCTCTGTAATGGACAACTTTTGAGTTTTTGATACCTCTTCTTTTGTTGAAAGTGCAGCTGCCTTTTGAAAAGTAGTTCGAGCTACTTTAGCTTATTTTTCTTTCAAGAGGATGCTATCAAAAGATTGACTTACTTTTTGGAAGTAGTTCTGAATGATTTCCACTTTGGAAATAAATTTATGTTGCCCTGCTTCTATCTTTGTGTGCACTTCCAGTGCCTGGGCTTGGAAAACTTTCATATCTATCACCTGATTTTGAATAGAATCTAACCTCTCCTATAACTATTTAGTTAATTCTTCCTATTGGGTGGCCTGTCCTTGACTGGCCTGCATCTTCGTATACATTTCATTCAAACTTGCCTTAAGCATTTGAATTTATTGTTTGTCAACGGATATAGCATGTTCTAGTCCTTTGTTTATCTCTTTGCTGATATTTTTCTCAGTGTCCTTTAGTTTTTTTTGTAGCTAGGATATCATCTAATTCTTCTGTCTTAGCCTTGATTTCATACTGTCCACTGTGAACATATGTTTGATTTGCCTCCATGCATTCTTTCTTTTGAAATTCACTTGTGAATTCCTTATTATAAATGTATTTAGGATTGGGAGACAGTTTGTACATTACTTGTATATGCTCCTGTCTAAAGGAGCCAACGATGACCCCTTGAATGTCTAAAATTATCCTCATCTGCATGTCCATTCTCTCTAAGGCCCAACCGATCATATTGTTGTAATACATAAGTCATGGATGTGTCGCTACTTTGTGCAACTCTGACTCTGCTATGTCTTGGAGCTTGTTATCAAAATCATGGGAGGAATTCTTGATTTCATAGTACAATAGTTCAAACATTTGTCTCCAAGATAGAATGGAATCAATGGCATGTGGTGTTGTATCAGATGCAACATCTCCCTCTGGACTTGAGCTTTCAGCTACTTCTTCACTTTTCTTTGGCACCCTTCTAGGTGCCATAACTTTTGTGCTAGAATGAAAACCTGTTGCAGAGGCAGAATGTATAAGCTTAGGCCAAATACGAATCAGTCCTGACGGTGAAAAATAAGAATGAAATTCGAAACATAGAACCTTATGAACCTTTAACTCGTCTTATAGTGAGCATACTGACGCAGGCGATAGGAATTTAATGTTTTAATGGGGGAGATACACTCATAGATACGCCTTTGTGTCAAAAATATCTCCATTTATCCATTATTAATGCTGTTGTATATCGGTGAATTAATCTCGTTTTAAAGTTAATTTAAATTTGTTTTAGAATTTGTTAAAGAATCGTGATTTTGCATTTCGGAGTTTCGGGGATCTAGTCTCCAAGAGGTATGCCATAAGCAAACCCTAAATCACGAAATCGCGATGGGATTAGTTTAGGTGCTAATTGGTATCAATACTTTAATTAATCGAGATTAGGAGTTAATTTCTTCTTTTCAAAAAATCGGGGATCAGAAGTTCGAGAGTCAATATTTTGAAAATACTTCGATGAAAGGAAACCCAAAACGCAAAAAATTAATGAACTGTTGAATGTGTTTAAGGGTTTAATTAATCACAATTAAAAAGTATTTTGTGAAAAGCATGTCGGGACTTATAACATTCGCTTATTTTCCTTTTATTTCTTTAAATAATAAAGCCTTTTCGGGTTTTCGGCACTGAGACAATGGAGTTGTTAACTAACAAAAATATTCCGTGGGTATTTGAAACCCGAATCCGAAGAATCGAAAGAATTTGACTCTCCTTTTTATAACTAAAGGTGGCTCCATGACTAGGAAATAATGAAATCTCAAGTTTCAAAGGGTACAATTTAAACTTCATGTCAACATTAGGCTCCATCTAGGGATCTCGTTTCCTTGTGGGACAAGAAGAACATGCATACCAAGTGCCTTCATTTCCTTGTGGGATGAGAAGAACATGCAGACCAAGTGCCTTCATTAGGTAAATGGGGTCAATAATTCAACTCCGTGAAACAGACTAGGAGAAAAAACCAAAACAGGACTTTAGGATGTAAACATTTACTTGGAAAACTCTTTAAAAATAAAACATATGATGATCTCGAGTCAGGTTCTCAACAGATTTCCTTTTCTGAAACTGATCGCAGATCTATGTAAGGTAATAAAAACCAAATTAACCATTCTACCAGGTTTCACCTGATTCCGTTTGCATCAAGGTAAATTAAATTAGATGTGTCAAACATGGGATCCCAGAAACCTATAATGTAAATCCAGCTGCAAGAAGAAAAGCTAGCAGAGCGTCTTGTAATTCATGTATAATAGCCTTATCAGATATAAGGATATTTCTTCACTGCCAACGAGCCTGTTTAGTACCCCGGTGAAGTTATCTGACTTCCCAAATTGAATTTCCTTTCACCACTTCATTGTTTTCTGGCATTTAAAAGCCAAGATGAGGGCAATCAATATAGTGAATTTCCTTTCTTCATCTCTTTGGACTAGATGGGGGCAATCAATATTGAATTTCCTTTCACCATCTGTGTGTATACATTATTTAAATATGAAGTGGGGGAAATCAACCAGAATTAATATACTCGGGAAGATATCTACTTGAATATTTAACGACAGAGGCCTGTCAACTTGCTTAGATAGCTCTGGGCTAATCTTCTCTCTAGCCTTAAAAAAATATTGTTTTTCGGGGAATTCTTAAGGGAATTTTCTTGATATATCTTTAGGGAATTTCCTTGAGAAATGTCAATCGGTTCACCTATTAGAAAAGATAAATAAATTAAAGATTAACTTATGCATACTTCTGGTTCAGTCAGAGTCAAATAACTATAAACTCAACCTATTCTCGTTTTTAGAAGGTTTTGTTTGAGAGTTTTCACAACCAAAGTGAGATCTTTCTTTCATCAAGAAACTTATGATAAAACATTTGAGTTCAGGTGAGAAGTAGGATTTACCGTGGTTAAGAGAAGGGCAAGGGGCTTGAGAACAACTTCTGCACATATGAATTTTGTTAAAGAGAACAACTTCTGACATATGAATTTTCTTAAAGACTTTTTTTTTTTTTTAACTGTTCCTTAAGTCCCCCTTTTCTCTCCTACTTCCTTGTTTGAAAATTTCAATGATAGTATCAATATTGAATAAACTAATGATTTGTTTGTTTGTATCTCTTAAGGTAATTTAGCATGAAATTTTCAAAGTAGAATTTCATACCTTTAGTGGCTCTTGCGTTGCCAACTAAAAGATCATTTATCTATTTACCTTTTTCATTGGAAGATACTTAATATAAATACCCGTGCATCTCTCCTTTTAGTATCTCTTAGTCTCTTGGTTCGCCAACGACTTTCTTGTGAATAAAATAATATAATAATTGTCAGGAAATATGAAATAAAGATATATATATATAGAGAGAGAGAATTTAAAAACTAAAATAAAAACTTACCGAAAGAAATGAAATTATACAGAAAGCATGAAAATAAACCAGTATGTACAATGAGAATTTAGAAACACATTTACAGGGGCGTTGAGAATGTATCCATCGAGATTTTCTAATGAAAAGGCATTTTTTCCCTCAGAGGCTGAAATTTTATATGGGCTAGACCAGATCGGATCGAACTTGCCATGTTTACCAGTGTCTTCTTTCATGGCTTCCCATTTTAGGACCAGATCTCTGGGGAGGAAATCTCCACTCTTAGCTTTTTGATCGAATAAGGCCTTCATATTATCCTGGTATCTCTACAACTTTTCATTTACTTCGGCCCTATTTTGTTGAACTTCAACCAGCTGGTTTACTCTCCTGGTAATGTCGTTGGGTTCTTCATTTGAATCTTGCCAAAGTTTCATTACTGGCAGAGAAAGATTTATTGGTAAAATGACATCAGTTCCATATACCATATGGAAAGGGGAAATCTCGATTGACCTTTTAGTACTTATCATGTTATCCCATAGAGCGTATTTTAAATGGATATGCCACGCTTTCTTGTTTTCAGTCAAAACCATTTTGATCACAGTAATCATACTTTTGTTAGATGATTCAGCTAGACCATTACCCTATGGATAGTAAGTTGTGGAGTGTCCTAAAATGATGTTGTATTTTTGGAAAAATCTTATCATGGCCATAGATTTAAATGCTTGCACATTATTGGTGACTATCTTTCAAGGGAAGCCAAACCTGGATAAAATGTTTTCTTCTATAAAATTGATTACTACCGAGTCAGTTGCGTTTCTCATGGGAATGGATTCTACCCACTTAGTGAAATAGTTCGTAGCAGTTAAAATCCACTTGTGTTGAGCACTGTAATGTGGATGAATCTCTCAAATGAAATTGAGACCCCATTGCTAAAATGGAGCTTCGGTCTTAACTGGAACTAAAGGTAAAGTTGGGACTTTTTGTTTACCTGTAAACAACTGACAGGGAGTACAAGTTCAGACTTTGGTGTTTACATCCGTGAATAGTTTGGGCCAGTAATACCCGGCTCTCAAGATTTTATAAGTCGTTGCTCGCCAAGCTTGGTGTCCTCCACACACTCCCTCATGGAATTTATCTATAACCTTTTCTGTTTCGGTCTCGGCTAAACAACTCAGCAGGAAACCCAAAGGGTCTTTCCAATATAATTTACCGTCTATGATACAATATTTTACAGCGTGTAACTTCAGTGTCCTAGCTTTAGATGGGGTTAGTTCACTGGGACATTGAAGGGTCAATAGGTAAGAAACAATATCGTGATACCAGACTGAAGTTGAAAACTTATCTTGAACCTCAACTGTAGGTGTAGCAAAATCGAGCTCATTTATCTCTAAAAATCCCTCATTCTCTTGTAGTTGATTTATTCCAAGTGCTTTTAAGTTCGATTCGGCTAGCAACTTGGCCAAACCCTGACCTTTGATGATTTTAGTTGGTTTGAATTCTAGGTCAAACTCCTGAATTTTAGCTAGCCACCTGCCTCTCCTTCCGTCACTGTATGGCTAAACTAGTATATCCTTAACAGAACTTGTAGGCACGTAAGCAACGATATTTGAGTGAAATACATAAGTTCTGAAAGATTTAAGAGCTTTTACCATCGCATAAGCTTATTTTTCCATGATGTCATACTTCAATTCAGCGTCTCTGAGACTTTTGCTAAAAAATGCAATAGGTTGCTCAAAACCTTCCTCATTCTTCTATAACAAAATAGTTGTGATAGTGTGCAAGGAAGCAAAAGAAAAAATCAGAAACTATTTTGTGTAATTCGGGCTTGCCAAGACTGGTGATTCACTTATCACTCTCTTGATACATTGAAACGATGCTTTGGCTTCATTTTTCCACTTCACCTCGTTGTTCTTCTTAAGCATGTCTGTAATCAATTTTACGATTTTGGCAAAGTTAGGGATGAATCTCCTCAAGAAATTTAATTTTCCTAAAAAAGACTGAATTTCTTTAACATTTCTAGGCATATTTATAGTATATATTGCCTCGATCCTTTTTGGATCAATTTTGATTCCATTTCTAGATACTATGTGACCCAAGAGCTTACCTTCTTGCACTGCGAAATGAGATTTCTTGGGATTTAGGGACAAACCAAATTTGCGACATTTCTCGAAAGTTTGCTTGAGATGCACTAAATGTTTTGCATGAGATTTTTAAAAAATAGTCAAGTCATCGAGATAAATAACAACAAACTTATCTCTTTTGCCCAAAAAGGCGATGTCCATAGCCTGTTGGAAGGTTTCACCTGCATTCATTAAACCGAAAGGCATTTTATCATACATGAAAGTACCCCAAGGGGTAGTGAACGCAGTTTTTTCCTTATCATCCTGATGTACTGCAATCTGATTGTAACTTGAAAAACCATCAATCATTGACATTTTGTTAGCTCCAACTACTTTCTCTAAAACATGATCCATCTTAGGCAATGGATAATTTTCTTTAAGTGATGATCGATTCAGGTTTCTAAAATCAACACACAGTCTGATTTCGTCGTTTTTATTTCTTACTGGGACTAAATTGGCTACCCACTCAGAATATCTTAGTGGGACAATGATTTTGGTGTCCAGGAGTTTTTGACTTCTTTTTCTATCACCAGTAGTAACATAGGGTTAATCTGTCCGAGTTTCTGCTTAAAAGGTTTGATGCCTAGTTTCAAAGGGATTTTATGTTTTATTATAGTAGTGTCATATGTCCTCAATTTGTCATAAGACCAAGAGAAAACATCTTTATATTGTCTAAGAAACTCGACATACTTATTTTTTACTTCCGGGATCAGGTACTTAGATAATTTCACCAACCTAGGATTCTCTTTGGTACCTATATCGCAATCCTCAACCTCCTCTAGCTGAGGCTGTAAAGTGGACTTTAGAGGGATGTCATCTTGATTAAATAACCTTTCTAAGGGAATCAATCCCTTGGGGATCTGGTTATTTTTTAAAACAAGAATACAGTGGTTATCGATTCTATCATGGAACTCTTGGGGGTCCTCCCCCTCCTGCATGATCCAAATAGGATCATTTTGGTTTTCTTGGTCGACATGTGTTTCAGCAAACTAGTCTACCAATTCTAAAAATTTCTGATGTTGTTCATCATCCTCAAAAATTTTCCAATGTTGTATTTTATTGAGTCTGGAAGGTCTATGTCTCATTTGTATATCGTATTTCAGTTTGAATGCAGTGGGAGGTGTGAATGTTGAAGCTGCTTTGGCTAACGCATCATCCTATTGATTTTCGACTCTTGGAATGTAGTGTATATTGATAGAGAAGAAAAAAAATTTGATTAGATCCTAGATGCAGTTCCTGTAAGACCTCAAGCTAGGATGTTTGGCCTAGTACTATCGATTTACTTTCTTTACAATTAACTTTGCATCACCAAAGACTTCCAGGTTTTTTATTTTCATTCTCCTTGCAGCTTCTAACCCTAACACTAAGGCTTCATACTCGCACACATTATTAGTGTGGTCAACGTTCCATTGTAACCTATAGGAGAAAGGGATAAAGAATGCATCATCAAGTGCCACAAAGAGTGCTCCAAAACAGGATGAAGTGCCATCAAAAAACATCTTCCAAACATTGGTGCTATATACATCTTCTTTTATTTTTTATTTTTCTTTTGTCTCTTCTGTACAACTTTCTTATATACATACATCAATATCATCATCAATAGATAAAATTTAATTGCCTAAATATTGATTAGCAATATATACAAGGTAGTTATTCGGGTTGTGTGGGTCACTTACCGTAAATGCCAACCTGGTTTCTCTGTATAGGCGTGTGAACTGTCCTCCAAAGACCGGGACCATGGCATATGCCATGTCGAGTTGGAGGGATTCCCCAAGCTTGGCACCCCAAGACCTGGACAAAAGCATGCCATACTTCGAGGGTATATCAGCGACAATCACATCCATTAGAATACTTTTTGCGGGTATCTGTGCAAGGTTTACAACTAAGCCTTTTATCATGCCTATACATTTAACTTTTCTTGAATCGAAAGAATATAAATCTCCATAAGGCCTGATGATTTCAAGACCAAGTTTATCCATAATAGATTTATGCATTACATTGTGAGATGCTCCAAAATCTAAGCTACATGCAGTTATGAAGTAGGTGATCGAACACGATTAGCGTGATATAGAAAGGGGCAAAGGTGTCATTGGTGCCTTCGAAATGTGGGCTAAAAATAATATTAGGCTTGTCATATTCTAAGTTTTATGACATCGGCCTGACTTTCATTTTCCGAAAAACTAATCATCTTAGCAATTTTCTTTCTGTACATTGGATTTTTCCCCAGTTCGACAAAAGGTATAGGAATCTTGATTTTATTTATTTCATTTTCCAGATTAAAATTTCCCATAGTTTTGTCGCTCTCTAAGGTTTGGAATTTTATCCCCTTCTTTTCAGTTTTCTTTTGTGGTGAGTTTTTTGTTTCAGTGACACGAACCTTCGCTATCTGTATTTTGACGATGGGTGTTTCGACTGAATTTGCCTTGGTAGGCTATGTGTCGGCGATGTTAGTTTGTTCAGTCTATTTTTCATCATTTTTCAGGGCTGCCTTGTTTGTCTCACCCCTCGGCATAATCCTTTTCATTGGGGCGGTCGTAAGACTCCTATTTCTAGGCCTTAGATTGTACTTCTGGTGAAGTTTGACCATTATACCATTTGCAATACCCTTATTGGTCGAATCTTCTAAAATGATATTGTTCTAGTTGTTCTTAGATCTATTTTCTCCATTTAATGATTTTTTAGAGTCTTGTCTCGATAAATAGGGTTGTAAACATTCATCGCCAATATTATTTGTACCTTATTTTAAATCCTCAAAATCTTTGTCGTCTTGTTCTCCTATAATTTTTTCACTCTTAAAGGGAGCCTGGATTTTTTTATCCTCATTTTTTATCTGTCTTTGTTGAGCTTGAGGATTAGGATTCCTTATGAAATCCTTTCTGGGAAAATGATCATTCTTCACTTGGTTGAGTTCCATTCTTGAGATCTTGTTTAACAATTATTTAACTATTCTCGCCAGATCGTCCATTTTGTCTCCTGAAGATTTCCCTGATCTAGAGGGTCCTCTTGTTCTCTGTACCTTTTGGTTTCTTTATTTCCAGTTTCAACTTTGTTTTTTAGTTTTCCTGATGCCATCATGTTTGATTCAATTTATAGGGAATCATATTTCATCTTGGTGAGGTCTATTGATCTCCTCTCTCACAATAACAGGGCGAAATCAGGGTCAAAATCTCCAGCGAAAGTTACTTTCGTTGCGGGTTGGGAAGGTTTAACCTCGGCTAGAATTTTATTATATAATTTATTGAATCTTTGGGTGAACTCGAGAACCGATTAAGAGTTTCTCTTTCTGAGAGCCCCAAATTCAGTTAGATAATAGAGGTGGTCCTTCCTTTCTCCCCACTATCTGATGAAAGCATTTCTGATTTCCTCATATGACCTTATAGATCCTACTGCTAAGCCTCGGAACCAAGTTTTCACCTATCCTTCAAAATTCTGCACTAAGAGTCTGGAGTAGACATCTTCGTGTTCAAGTCCTAGGATATCATAAAATTGGTCAAAGAAATTGATGTGTTCTTGTGTAGTTAAATCGCCTTCCCCTATGAATTTTGGAAGATTTTTCATGTAATTTTTAGGGAGGTCATGAAGAGGAACTGGGAGGACCAAAGGGGCATATCTAGCGGCCACTATGGAAAATATTCCAGGGAGTGGTACTTAGTCGCCTTCTCCTTCTCCTTCAGCACCGCCTGGAGCACCACCTCCAACCCCACCTCCTTCGACTGCTGCTATTGGTGATCTAGGGGCTAGAACTTGGAGCTTATAAGGGAGAGTGTTACAGTGGTATGGTAAATTTTCAGTTGTGTTTGAACAGGGCGTAAAAGTTGGAGGAAACTGGTTATCAAGGTACAAAAAACTTGAGAAAGAAGTACTAGGAAAATGTGAACTTGTTTCATCAGACTCACAGGGTGAATATATAGGAGAATCAACCGGAGTCGAGTCAAGATATACAGGATATTCGTCAGAGTATCCAGAGTTAGGAATTTGTACTTCAGGAAAAGAAAAGGTATCGATTGAAGCGGGAAGTGAGATGGATCTTTCAAGTAGCTCCCTAGGGTTCGATTGTGTAGGATTAGGTTGAAAAATTTTATTTGTCGATGGAGAAATATGTTTAAGGGATATTCTTGATCTTAAAACTTTTTCTGGGTTGGAAATTGGTGAAGTCTGCTTTTCGTCTGGGTTCTTCCTAGTGTTCTTTCGGCTCAAAGCTAGTTTATTTATCATGGAGTAGCCAACTGAAAGATGAAGGTATCCTTAAAAAGGTTTTCGATCTTTGTTCACTATCAAAGAAAGAAAGTGTCAATGTCGTTCTTCCCAGGGAAAAAGTTTCATTTCTTCGATCCCTGGCAGCGGTGCCAAAAAGATGTTGTTCTTGAGTTTATAATTTAAGGCTCTAAAGTATACCATCAAGGCATCCGAAAAAGTAGAGAGAGCTAAGGGGTAAGGTATCAGTTTTATGAAAGGTGAATCAAGGTTGGTTTCTTAACTATCTATGTCTAGCTTCCCATTGTTCTTGGATGCTAATATATCTCTCAATTACTTCCCATGAACGTTCTAACTCGACCCGAGTGTTTTCTATCTGTAAGATGGTGTTAAATAAGCTCAAAGCAATACTAGTTTGATCGATAATAGGTACAGTTAAATAAGTTCAAAGAGATACATATAGTATTAGGTACAGTCATGAGGGATAAAGGTTAAAAGGTCTCAAACTTTGTTTTTAAAGTTTCTACTTTTGTTTTGAATTACAAGAGAAAAGTTTTCAAAATTAGAATAATAACATAACAGCCTTAGAGGTCGTTTCCTACGCCTGAGTTAAATTCAAAAATCATGAAATGATGGAGAGGAAAAACATAAAGCTGTTGAATAATGTGAGGCGTCAATCATGGAAGAATCTCGCATTACAATAGGAGAAGAAAAGGATAAGAGATCTCTAATGAAGTACAAAATGAAGTAATCTAAATAATTTTCAGGTCTTAAACTTGTTGATAGCAATTTCAGAGGATAAATTGTAAACCACTAGATAACCAGATAACTTTTAACCACAGCAAGTGTTATACTAAGTTGCAGTAAGACATTCATCAGAAATGCATGAGTGAAAAAAACTGAAAATGAAAGTAAAGAGGAACACATAACTCAGAGCCGACAGAATTTAGAATCTCCTTTTGTATTATCTTTTATCACAGTAAATGAGAAAACTTCTCTGGTACAATCGGCTACAAAAACCCCTTTTTTTAGTCTTGCAAAAAAATATTTATACAAAATCTCCCCTTTTGATAGTTGGTGATTTGCTAACTTCTAGGGGCTAACGGTTACAAGAATGCCAAATCTTGAAGTGTTTGCATGGTCATCATTTATTTATGTGTAATCTTGATAATTCGAGCTTTCAAAATGATACTTCATTGTTTTGTTGAAGTAACTCCTTCTTTCAATCTGAGGCATTCAACACATTTCTCTAGAAACTGCGCAAAAAATCTAGGAGGCTCTGGGAAATCCTTCGCCTCAAAAAGATAGAACGTCCTCTGTATTTTTAGAAGTTGGTATTCAATCACTTTACCAACAAACTCAATTGATTGCAACCTAAAATTTGACCTCACTAGCCACCTGTCTATTTGAATGACATCAACTTCTTTTATTTGTGAAATTTCCATCTAAATTTCACTCAACTTCTCTTTGAAATTGAATTGATGTCTTTCAATGTTAATCTGTCCAAGGAGCCCGGGACAATTGTCTCTTCCAATGCCTAATGATCCTTTGTCTAGCAGACCGAATACTTCTTCACAATTGTCCTTAACTTCTTTGGTTATTCTCTTATTTTCGACAATGTTGGCCTCCCATACCTTGAGCATGATATCACCTCTTATTTACTCTGTAATGGACAACTTTTGAGTTTTTGATACCTCTTCTTTTGTTGAAAGTGCAGTTGCCTTTTGAAAAGTAGTCTGGGCTACTTTAGCTTCTTTTTCTTTCAAGAGGATGCTATGAAAAGATTGACTTACTTGTTGGAAGTAGTTCTGAATGATTTCCACTTTGGAAATTAATTTATGTTGCCCTACTTCTATCTTTGTGTGCACTTCCAGTGCCTGGGCTTGCAAAACTTTCATATCTATCACCTGATTTTGAATAGAATCTAACCTCTCCTGTAATTGTTTAGTTAATTATTCCTGTTGGGTGTCCTGTCCTCGACTAGCCTGCATCTTTGTATACATTTCATTCAAATTTGCCTTTATCATTTGAATTTCTTGTTTGTCAACGGATCAAGCATGTTCTAGTCCTTTGTTTATCTCTTTGTTGATATTTTTCTCAGTGTCCTTTAGTTGTTTTTGCAGCTAGGCTATCATATGATTCTTTTGTCTTAGCCTTGATTTCATACTATCCATTGTGAACATATTGGTTGTTGCCAAAGCTCCCATAGATCCTACTACCTCTGTGGTGAACTCTTCTTCTTCCAAGTTCTACCCATCTACCAGAATTTTATGCTTCTTTACCATAGCACCCTTCTCTCTGATGTATCTCTTGTTTCAACATAGCCTTCCTCTTTTTACTGAAAATGTAATAAGAGCGAGGTATCTCATCTCTGGATATAGGAGTAAGGTCACTAATGTATATGGTTTGTAAATGAGGATTCCCAAAAGTTGATTGTAGGGGAGTCAAGGATGTAATAGGGCTGCCCAACTCCGTTGATGGTGTTTCTCCTACTTTCTCAGGAACGTCAATAGGAATAGTTGATGATGAGGGGGGAGTTGATTCACCAGACTTGGAGGGTATCTCAGACCCTTTTTCTGTTTTGGATCCTGGATTTTCTTTCTATGAAACTTCTATTTTTTGCGAAGAAGTTTCAGTTTCCTGAGGAATTTCCTCGATGTTTTCTTTATTTTTCCCTTCTTGTCTAGGGTTTGGAGGAGCATTTTCTTGTACTGGAGGAAGGATTATTGACTATCCTTGCAGTACCTTGGGAAAACCACTTTGTCTGTGTCTCTGGAAGGTTAGGAGACTGGTTTGCAAGTCTGATGGTGGTGTCTATATTCTATATAACACCTCCTCATAGGTTTTGGCCCCTTTGAAAATGTCATCGAAAGGGGACTTCTCATGTTCGTATGCTTTCATGCCACAATGAGCCATGTGGATTCCCACTACCTGATAGGGGTCGTGTTTCCTGTGTTCGAGATCTACCAGCTTGACCTCTTATATTGCTGCAACTTCAACTTTGGAATGACCTAAATTGAGAAGTGGCGAATTCCCAATTTGTACAGGAAATATTGGCCAAGACTTTTTCTGAGCTACCTTCAGTTCTATCCCAATGTCACATGTTATTATCTGATGAGCTACCTCCCTACATACCATCCTGTCAGGGAGGAATTTTGGAAGTGCATGGGGAGGGATCGAACATCTGAAAACCCTGATGTAGGAGAAATTATCCTCGATAAACCAGTCGGCATCCGCCTTGAGGCTTCCTATGACCAACTCTGAAATACTGGGGGGTGCATACCCATACAATATCTAATTCACCAGTATAACCACCAAATGACAAACTTCATAGAAAGAGTCTTTATCATTTTCCTCTCATAGCTTAGAATGATATTCATGAATGGGCTCAGTGCAGGTTGGGTTCCAACTCCAGTTCATCAAGGGTAAAGGAGTAGAGAAACATATAGCATCCATGATGTACGCAGACATGTAAAAGGCCACTCGTCGACCTTATTGTAGTTTGATATTCCATAACCTCCTTATCCAGGCTATCTAATAGAATCTTGTTCCAATTGAAGTTGTATCCTTCGATTGTTTCATGTAGAAGGGGGACCCATTCTGCAGGGAAATGTGCAGGATCTTTCTTCCCGAAAATTCTGCATAGCATTATGGCCACATAGACCATGTACTCATTCAATGAGCCTATGGAATAAATGTCATGGGTATCAGCCCTGAATTTGGCTGGGTATCTCCACCAGTCTTTGATTATGTCGGGGTATGTTTGATCTGCCTCTGTACATTCTTTCTTTTGAAATTCACTTATGAATTCTTTATTATAAATGTATTTAGGATTGGGAGACAGTTTGTACATTCCTTGTATATTCTCTTGCCTGAAGGAGCCAACGACGACCCCTTGACTGTCTAAAATGTTCCTCGTCTACATGTCCATTCTCTCTAGGGCCCAACTGATCATATCATTGTAAGACATACGCTGTGGGCGTGTCGCTACTTTGTGCAACTCTGAATCTGCTATGTCTTGGAGCTTGTTATCAGAATCATGGGAGGAATTCTTGATTCCATATTGCAATAGTTCAAACATTTGTCTCCAAGATCTAATGGAATCAATGACATGCAGTGTTGTATCAGACATGACATCTCCCTCTGGACTTGATCCTTCAGTTGCTTCTTCAATTTTCTTTAGCACCCTTTTAGGTGCCATAACTTTCGTGCTAGAACGAAAACCTGTTGCAGAGGAAGAATGTATAAGCTTAGGCTGAATATGAATCAGTCCTGACAGTGAAAAATAAGAATGAAATTCGAAACACAGAACCTTATGAACCTTTAACTTGTCTTATAGTGAACGTACTGACGCAGGTGATAGGAATTTAATGTTTTAATGGGGGAGATATGCTCAGATATACGCCTTTCTGTCAAAAGTATCTCCATTTATCTTTTATTAATGTTGCCATATATCGGGGAATTCAAAACAGGAGCTTCAGAGAATTGCTTGCAACAAATCCAGAAATACGAACCATGAAAAGTGGTTTAATCATCATTAATCTCGTTTTAAAGTTAATTTAAATTTGTTTTAGACTTTGTTAAAGAATCACGATTTCGCATTTCAGAGTTTTGGGGATCTAGTCTCCAAGAGGTATGCCATAAGCAAACCCCGAATCATGAAATCGCAATGGGATTAGTTTAGGCGCTAACTGGTATCAATACTTCAATTAATCAAGATTAGGAGTTAATTTCTTCTTTTCGGAAAATCGGGGATCGAAAGTTCAAGAATCGATATTTTGAAAATACTTTGATTCAAGGAAACCCAAAACATGAAAAATTAATGCACTGTTGATTGTGTTTAAGGTTTTAATTAATCACGATTAAAAAGTGTTTTTTGAAAAGCGTGTCGAGACTTATAACGTTTGCTTCTTTTCCTTTATTTCTTTAAATAATAAAGCCTTTTCGGGTTTTTGGCACCGGGACAATGGAGTTGTTAACTAACAAACATATTTTGTGGGTATTTGAAACCTGAATCCGAAGAATCGAAAGAATTTGACTCTCCTTTTTATAACTAAAGGAGGCTCCATGACTAGGAAATAATGAAGTCTCAAGTTTCAAAGGGTACAATTTCAACTTCGTGTCAACACAATGCCTTCACCTATGTCATTTCAAGTAAGAGACATTATCTGATATATCACAGAGAAGATAACCTCTGCTATCACTTTATCCTCCTCGACTTGGAGGGCTTTGGGTTTTCCCAATATTGTGTCAGTTATTCTTAAGATACTGACATTCCATAGAAGTCTAGCATGGGAGCCTTGGCCTCCCCCGTGACATGCCACCTAGAAACTCCCAAGCGAGTCTGATTTAAGCTCTTTTTCGACTCGTCTAAAAAGAGAAAATAATGCTGAGTGAATTTTTCCCTTTCACACTCGTTAAATTGGACTTGAAAGGTCGTGAGTCTTAGTTAAGATCTTTTCCAACTTGTTTTCAAAATGTGAAAATATTGTCGAGTGAACTTGTCTCTTTCACACTCGTAAATTGGATTTGAAAGGATGTCTATTTGGTACAAGTTTATCCCTTTTTCAAACCGAGTAGACTAAGATTATGAAAAAGGACATTTTTTGGCATTAAGTTGTGATTGTATCTCATGCCCTTGCTTGCAGTATTGAGCCTATAGTCAGTTCTCACTTTGTCTTATAAACCCTTTTCCTCGGTATTTTAGCATCCTCAACCAAGCAGAGCCTCGTTTATATCCTTCACAATTTGGCACCCTATATCCAGGAGGGAACATTCCCATGAGTGTCCATCTCCCACATGCACCTTCTTGCATTGAGCATAGGTATGTTCCACTGTTGGAACTAGTTTTTCTTACTTGTGACACTCGTTTCCTCCTCTGTATCATAGCATTCATTTGACTATGAAAAAACAAAAAAAGACGGGTGGGAAGGGAGTATTATCTTATATTGGCAGAAGTCGTGTCGCCTTTGAACAGAGCACAAAATTATTGAGTCCACTTGTCATCATAATTTTGGGTTTAGCATAGCCTTAGGAAGTTGAGCTCATTACAAAGAATTTTCTCCACCGACTAGTTACTCTTCCAGTCACTATGGAGAGTTTGATTGATGCCTCCTACATCTCATGGTTTCATCATTGAGTCTATGCTACCAGAGTCTTCCATATTTATCGTGCTCTTGTTCAAAGGATGTCTGTCAACCTGTTTCATCCTTTCCTCAGAACTCTTGACTTTGCATGTCAGCCATACCCTCAGTTTGTCTCAGAATCACATAATGTTGTAGTCCTATTACACACCCTGGTCCTACTTTCCTCATTGGTAGGTAACCTTGAACCCAACAGTCATCATTTCATCATTGGTCATTGACTGGGTGGTTTCCCTTATGTTCGATGGCAATACATCTATTCACACATTGGGATTCATGTAGTTTCTTGGATGCCATTAGCCTTATTGGTGGTTTCCTCGCCTTTGTCAACAATTTTCCTCATTGGCTACTATTAAGAGGGTCTTTTTTGTGTACCTCTTGCACTTGGCATATGCGAAAGATGCACAGGTTCGTTGGTTCTTGAACATGTTCTTTGTTCGATTTTCTCCAAATCATGAAGCTCATCCTTTGTACCTCATTCTAAATGATGAGAGGTGCCTTAATGCTCTCCTTTCAGCAGGTCTCCTTCCATCAAATTCATCTCATCTATTCTAGAAACAAGACCTAGAGTCCTATGAGTACCTAGAGGCTTGCAATCATTAGTGGTAGGTTCTCTCGCCATTGACAATTGGGAATACATCAATGTCTCTTGATCGATGGATTCTACAAGTGTTCAACCCAGACTCCTTTATTCACACTTGTAAGAATTTTCTCGATGCCTTGATACCTACTTTCATCATCGGTAGGTTGTCTCACATTTGTTAATGGTATACCTCAATGATCGGTAATCAAATGAAGTCTCATTGTGTTCGACCTGAACTCCTTTATTCACACGATGTAGACTTGCACCTTTGGAGGATTGTGTAGACTACTTGAAGACATCAGTATGTGGCCACAAATTTCATGAGTTTTTTCTTCCTTTTCATTGGACCAATACCTATGTGACTTCAGTGATCATGGGATATCAGATTGTACTCCATTGTATACAGATATCTTCAGATTGATTTTGAGACTGGTTCTACTGGGCCTTGTTCATGATTATGATAGCCTTTGGCATGTAACCGCATTTTTATTTTCCTATTCATGGCCATGGATAGTTGTTTGGTATATTTTCACATGGATATGTAGTGTAATTCAAATTGGCAGCCATGCATTCAAAGTCAGACAAATTGTAATGAGAAACTAGTTCTTCCAACTGGTTCCCCATCACTCCACTTCTGGGTTTTTATAATGTATTTCCGCCATCGTAGATAATCCTATGAACTCACACATTAGGGGGAATCTGTTATAGAAATATTTTCCTCACCCCATGCAATCTTGCACATAAGGCCTTTTTCCATTTCCCTATGCAGACTTGTCATCCCTTTTTGCAAATCCCAGAGCTAAAAATACAATTTTTCCACATATACACACGTTGCCTATTATACAACATGTGTATACGTAAGTTGTACCACTACAACCTGTGTACATCAGGAAATGTGCCCAAAATTGAAAAATAGTGTCGGCTTTCCATGTCACGACAGGAGACCAATGATCCTTGGCCTTCCATATACTAAAAACATTCCGACTCGGACCTTCAGTTCCACTTGAAGGTTATAAATGGGCCAATTCCAAGCTATGGAAAAGAAGAGAAATAATTCAAATTTGAGAGCAAAGTTACTCTGGAGGAATTATTCACTTCACATTGAGTCTGCATCCCTTTATCCTTTAAGTCTGAACACAGTGTTCATCCCCCAAGCTCTTCCCTTATTCAGTGAGAAATCCATTGTCTCTCTTACATGAGCTTATCTTTGGTGGAAGATTGAAGTGGTGGAGGCCCAATAGGAAGGAACTTAGTTTCTCGGTTCCAAACCATTCTGACACAGAAGTCTTTAACTTATTCACTTCTGCTAATCATATCTTAATATAAATACTCTTTTCTCGTCCAATTGATATCTTGCAAATATTTGAATTATTATTCCATGGGCGTATTTGTTATGAATGTTAATGGATTATTCTATTGAATGTGCTAACATCATATATTATCACCATATGATTTATTTGCTTGGTTGTTGAGGACTAGTTGCAGGTATATTGCTTTGGGTCAAGTGCTCAACGGTGGACTTCATCGAATGTCTAGACGAGGTAGGCCCTTTTATCTTGTCTTGCTATCATATTTGTTTATATAGCATACTTGAGAATAGAGTTTATTTCTGTAGTCATTTCGATCTGTTGTGGTTTTCCCCTAGCCATAGAGAGATTTTTCTCATAATAGATGGTTTAAAAAGGGAGATCATGGAAGGATTGAATAAAATTGTTAATAGAGAGGCCACCTAAAAGTGAAAATGTATCCCATGAAATTCATGATGAGGACACAAGGAAGATGAATCAAGATTGGAGAAAATCCAACTTTGGGTTGAAGACCAACCACTTTCCTAAGATCAATATGAGGAATTTTGATGGTAATGATCCAATCACATGGATACTCCAGATGGAGCAATTCTTTGATCTACATGATGTGCCACACACACAAAAGGTATGAATTGCATATTTATATTTAGAACCCAATCATTTTGTGTGGTATCAATGGCTTTGTTATCACAAATCACTTGTCACTTAGACAATTTTCACGGAATAAATGATAGCAGACTATGAGGATACAAGGAGCAATATCATCTTCAGTTAATTGATAAATCTCAAGCAAAAGGGTTCAATTGCAGAACACATTGAGAACTTCCAAATATTGAATATAAAGGTAACAAATATTCCATATGAGCACCTGATTGATTTATTCATAGGAACTTTAAAGGATAAAATTAAACATGAGGTTCTCCTTTGGGAACCCAAATCATTGGAGAATGTGTTCAAGGTGGCGAGAAATGTTGAAAGTAAAAATATGGCTATGGCTACTAGAAGGAACACTCATAACATTTATTGAGAGAATAATGTTCCTTCTTCTAAAACACCTCAACAATTGGAGGAAAGAAAAGAAAAAGGTTTATTCTTTAATTGTGACAACAAGTACAGTAAGGGACATAAGTGTGGTGAGAATAAATTATTCTACATAGATTGTGAAGAGGAAGAAGAAGAATAACAAGAACAAGAACCATCTCAAGATGAAAACGTAGAAGATATTTCTTCTAAAGAGTTGAATCCCACCATACCATATCATGCATTGGATGGAATTATCACTCCTCAAACCCTCAATATTGAAGAATATATCAAAAAGAAAAGGGTAATAGTCCTAATTGATTATGCTAGTACTCACAATTTCATTTAATATAAATTAGCCAAAGCTATCGATTGCTTTATTTATCCAGTTCCAGAGTTTCAAGTAATGATTGAAGATGGAGGAACTATCAATTGCTCAGGAAAATTCCATAAGATCAATATTACTATGGGGGAATATGTAATTAATATTCCAATGATTGTTATACCCATGGGTGGTGTTGACGTTGTACTAGGAGTCCAATGGTTACAATCATTGGGAACAATGGCTTTTAACTTTCAAGAATTGTTCATGAAAGTTTCATTGGAAGGAAAGAAAATTGAGTTAAGGGGTATCACACATAAACCCAGTAAGGTGATAAGCTCTAATGGCATGACAAAATTATTGAAAAAGGGGCATCATGATGTAATTGTACAACTATGCTCACTATATGTTCAAACATCTAATCCATCTATTCCCCTATATATCCAAGGGATCGTTGATAATAATTCCAAAGTATTTGAAGATATTCCCAGAGGTCTTCCACCCACTCGCAATCATGATCATGTTATTCACCTAATTCTTGAGATTGTTCCTCCTAAAATCAGGCCTTACAGATACCCTTATGCCCAGAAGAGTGAAATTGAGTGTATGGTTGAAGAAATGTTAGAGGATGGCATTATTAGACCTAGCCAAATTTCTTACTCTGCACCGGTGGTAATGGTACTCAAGAAAGAGGGCTCATGGCATATGTGTCCAGATTATAGAGATCTCAACAAGATCACTATTAAAGATAAGTTTCCAATTCCCATCATTGATGAATTGTTATATGAACTACATGGAGAAATCTACTTCACAAAGTTGGATCTTCGTTTAGGGTATCATCATATTACAATGAAGGAAGCAGATATCCCAAAAACAACATTTCGAACTCATGAAGGCTATTGTGAAATTTTTCTCATTCCTTTTGGCCTTACGAATGCACCTTCCACATTCCAAGGGTTGATGAATTCCATTTTCAAGCGCTTCCTTAGAAAAAATTTGTTAGTATTTTTTGATGATATACTAATATATAGAAAGTCTTGGGAGGATCATGTTCGACATGTTGATAGGGTGCTACAACTACTAAAGGAGCAACAACTATATGCCAAACCATCCAAATGTTTCTTTGGGGTGAAGGAGGTATAGTATTTGGGTCATATTATATCTCATGAAGGTGTCAAGGTAGACCCTAACAATATTAAGGCAATGATGGACTAGCTGATTCCCAAAACATTGAAGAATATTAGAGGATTTTTGGGTTTGACGGGTTACTATCGCAAATTTGTTCAGAACTATGGAAGAATAGAAGCACCTTTAACAACATTAACTAAGAAGGATGCATTTTCATGGACTCCAGAGGAAACTCAAGATTTTGAACAACTTAAAGAGGCGATGTGAAAAACCCCAATCTTGACCACACCAGACTTCACAAAAACCTTTATTTTGGAATGTGATGCCTAAGGAAATGGTATTGGTGTTGTTCTAATGCAAGAAGGAAGGTCCCTTTCTTTCGAAAGTCATCCACTCAAGGGAAATGACTTACACAAACCCATTTATGAGAAGGAAATGATGGAAATACTACATACATTGAAGCAATGGTACCCTTACCTAATAGGTAGGCACTTCAAGGTCAAAATGGATCATGATAGTCTTAAATACTTCTTGGAAAAAAGACTATCTTCAGAAGAACAACAAAAATGGGTGACCAAGAAGTTGGGTTATGGTTTTGAAATCATCTATAAAAAAAGGGAAGAAAAATGTTGTGGTAGATGCACTCTCAAGAAAGGATGAAGATGTTGAGGCCTTTCTCTATGCTATCTCGATCATCCAACTTGATTGGATAATAGAAGCAAGGGATGAATGTAAGAATGACGAAAAAGTGTGGACTCTCATTCAAAGTTTGCAGCAAGATTCCAGAGCATCAGATACATCTATATGGAAAAATGATTCACTATGGTACAAAGATCACGTATATTTATGTAAGAACTCCCAAATAAAACAAAAGGTACTCTTGTAATTGCACACCTCTCTGGTAGGAGGGCACTCGGGATTTTTGAAAACCTCCCACATGGTCAAGAAGGAATTTTTTTGTGATGGCCTTAAAAATGATGTTCAAAGGTTTGTGGCAGAATGTTTGGTTTTCCAACAAAACAAGGTGGACACAATTAAGGCCCCAGGTCTTTTAGAACCATTAGCCATCCCAAGTCAACGTTGGGAGGAGGTTTCCATGGATTTCATCATAGGGTTACCGAAGTCTGAAGGAAATAGTGTCATCAGGTGATTGTTGATAGACTAACCAAGTACACACACTTTTGTGCCCTCTCTCACCATTTCAAAGCTATTATAGTTTCCACCACATTCATGGAGACAGTTCAAAAGATACATGGAAGCACAAAGATTATTGTAAGTGACAGAGATCCCATCTTCACTGGACATTTTTCGACATAATTATTTTCTTGTTTGGGCACTCAATTGGCTCATAATTCATCTTATCATCCTCAATTTGATGGACAAAAAGATATAGTTAACAAATTTTTGTAAGGATACCTTTGTTTCTTGGTCTCTGATAAAAAAACACAATGGTTCAAGTGGTTACCCTTGGTAGAATGGTGGTATAACACTTCCTTTCATACTGCAACAAAAATGACACCATTTATGGCACTCTATGGATATCACCCACCATCCATCACTTCTTATCTAAAATAAAAATCTAAGGTTCAAGATGTGGAATATCACATCGAGAATCAACAACAAGTTCTCCAACTCTTAAATGAAAACCTATCCATGGCACAGAATCACATGAAACAACAAGCAAATCAACATCGTAGTGAAATAAGTTTTGAAGTAGGGGATTGGGTATTTTTAAGACTACAACCATACAAACAGATGCCCCTCAAGCAAGCTAAGAAGGATAATAAATTATCACCAAAGTACTATGGCCCTTATAAGGTGTTGCAAAAGATTACTAATATGGAATACAAATTGGAGTTGCATGCATCTTCGCGAGTACACCTAGTTTTCCATGTTTCATGCTTAAATAAGGTTATAGGTGACAAGATCCCATTTCAAACTATATTTCCAGAACTTGACGAGGAAGGAAAAATAATATTGGAGCCTGAAACTATCACTAACACAAGAATTCGCCAGCTGAGGAATAGATCCATTTCAGACTATCTCATTAAGTGGAAGAAACTATCTGTTGAAGATTCCACTTAGGAAGATGAGTCTTTTATACAAAATCATCCATAATTACTCAAGCGTTGTGGAAAACACTTGTCTGAATGGGAGGGGCATGTTAAGCCCTAAATATTGGCACATTACCCCTTAATTGGGGCATATTACATTAGTATTGTTATTTTATTTATGTTGGATTGGGTCTATTAGTTGTAATTGTAACTCCTAGTATCCTATATATACCAAGGAGATCTTTTCATTTGGAATCATCTGGTATTTGTAAATTTATGTGGTGTATAAGGAGGTTTCCCCCTCGAAGAGGCTTATTATCTTAAATTATCTCTTTGTCAAGACGTTGAGTACTTATTCTGATGTTTTTAATGCTATTTTGATATTTGGTTCTTAACAAACTTCCTATTTCTCTAGCTACAATTGGAAGGAGGCTCCAACACCCTATTTATAGGCTGCAACCTGAAGGAATCTCCAACTCTCTAATTTTTTGGCTCCAACCAAAAGGAGACTACAACCTCCTTTCCTTGCCCTGTCCAACCGCGTTGAAATATAATTGTAGACAGCGTTGTCACTACATTTTTTGTTGTAACTGGTAACCTATTGTTGTTGTTGTTCTTGAATGTTGTTTCTACTAATATCAATATCTCATCAATATTGCAACCACACATACCTCATACCAAAATCCTCAAAATATTTCTTCAAATCAAGTGCTCATAACTCACTAAGACATACTTGTTCCTGATTTCTTCAAAATAACTCCCTTACACACTCAAGAATACATACCTTTACCCTGAAGCTAAACTGAGTTCATTATCCCTGATCTTCTTGGATTTTTCCTCACAGGTCTGTGACTATGTGTATTGTCTTTCCATGGGTATCTGTGCTTTCCCTCACTGCAGCACACGGATGTCTGCGCTTTTCCTCCTGGAACTCATGGATATACTCAAGGAATTCTTGTATGAAACTCCTTCTCCTTACTCTCGGCTCCTGCAAACTTCTTACTTCACTTGACTTCTCTTTATTTGACTCACTACCTCATATCTCCGTCATGTATTCTCAGAAGTGAATACATGGAAGTGATTTTCAATTGACTCTTCTCTGTGTTATAAAGAGAAATTTCTTAATGACATGCAACTTCCATGCAACTCATGATAGCATGCAACTCACATGCAATAATTAATTATCCCTGCAATAATTAATTATATTATGTTTACTGGCACTTTAGTTCGACATGCAACTTTGTTTAAGAGTTGACATCAATGACAACCAACCTTCCAACTTCTAAACTTGGACTCTTCTTTTTCAATAATGACATGCAATAATTAATCAATGTTTTTCGATAATTAATTAATCCTTTCAATAATTAATTAATATTTTTGCAACCACTTTGACTGGTCAAGATTCTTGATGACCATCTAGAGGCTTCTAGAACATTCCATCTTCACAGAGCCATATCTCCTCAACCGTGAGGAACTACGTGGCGTACCACATATCATAGGAAATGGCATGATGCGTATTATACATCTATGATAGTCTTACCTAAAAGTATATTGACCTCCATTTCTTTATTCCTCAATCAAATGCGGGTTCCATGACCAACATGTCCCAACATACTATCACAAGATATGTTCTTGTACCATACCATATACCAAACCTGTACCATGTATCAACCATGCATATTAGCACTTGTACCATAACATGTGTCAACCAAGCACATCAACCATGTACATCAACATGTACCACAATATGTAGCATAACAAGTGTATACCTTAACAATGTGTCAATATCAATGGTAGACCTTTAACATGACAACCAATTGTCCAACAATCTCATCCACATCTCTGGGGCTCCCGGACTTCTCCAAGGGTTGAAATAAATCTCTAAAATCACTCTCCAAGGGTTGACATCAACGACAACCAACTTTCAACCAAATGTCCAACAATATCCCCCTTTGGCATTGATGGAAACACCATGCTCATGCTCCCCCTGTGACCATCACTCGTCATCAATGTTTCTATCTCTCCCCCTTTGACATCAATGGAAAAGGGTATCTCGCTTGGGGCTTCTCCCCTTGTCTTCTCTTCTGATATCTTCTTTGACTATTTATCACCCCATGAATTCTCTACAAGATGTTGTGTAGATCAAATGTAGGTCTTCATGTTCCTGCTTCATTTTGGAGTTTTTGTCTATTGGTGTTTCCTCTTGTAAATCATTGACATATATAAAAGCATTCAAAGTTTGAACATTCAAATAAAAAAACATCCAACTGTCTCTGAGTTATTCTCTGAACCAATCTATCTTGAACTCATGCTCTCATCCACTGACATATATCTATCCAATCCAGCCAAGTGTCTTATGAACCCATCCTGACCCATATTGTTGATAACTCTGCTACTCAATTGTCCACAATGTTGAACCATATGTCATCGAACCACTCTCTAACACCACTCTGAAACACTTCATGGTGTCTAAAGGATAGATATTTGAATTGTAACAGTTGTTGCATAGAATCCCCCTATTCATTATTCATATTAACTGGGAGTCTCTGAGTTGAATGGCTCATAAAAATGTTTGCTCTAATCCATATAAATCTTCCTCTTCATCATTTTCCTTTTCATCCTCTTCCTGAAATCTGACATATTTCTCTTTGTCTCTCGATTCATCATGACTTTGTGTTGCTGCAACTCATGTGAGTATGATCTCTAGGACCTGGTTTTCATTCACCTTTTCTTCTTGTTTTTCATTTCTTCTCAAAACCTTCTTGTATGTGACATCTTCCTTTTTTCTTGTAGATTTATCCTGATCTTGTACTAATGCAAATCCTGAGAGTATGACTTCTAAGTGTCCTTCATTCATCTGTTCTTATTTTACTTGTTCTTGTTTTATTTTCCAAATATTCGTATATCTGATATCAGTGTTCTCTTTCATAGAGGCATCCATCATGCTTCTAAAATCACGAGCTATATGTCCATAGTTGTGGCATTTGTAGAATTCTACTTCATTTCTCAATGAACCAAAATTGTTTTAGTTTCTTCTGTATGCGTCATAAGATATTTTGGGATAGTTGTTATTTAGGAAGAGACCTCAATACCTTTTGAACAACCACTGAGTCATCAACATCTACTCCCAATCCTTTAATAGTGTTGACTAATCCGTCAACTCGCAGAAGGTAGGTCGCAATGTCTTCATCTTCCTTCATCTTCAACTGTTCAAACTTAGCTCTGAAAAATTTGAAGCTTAGATCCCTTTACCTTGGAATATCCTTCATAAATATTTTGGATTTTATCCCAAATATCCTTTGCACTATCACAATTCCTAACTTTGACAAAAACCAAATCAACTAAACTACTTAGAATAGTACCTTTAGCCTTTGAGTTGTTTTCGATGAGCTTCTTTCCATCTTTGTCGATTGGGGGAGTGGATGGTGTTGTATATCCATATACTATTGTTTGCCAAACATCAAATCTGTGTTCCTGTAAAAAGGTTTTCATCATTTTATTCCAGAAGGTATAGTTCTACCTATCAAACCTTGGTGCTCCAATCTTAGTGTATTCCATGATCTCCTTCCCGTGATTAGACTTCTTCCTGAAGGACCGACTCTGATACCAATTGTTGAAATACTGAGAGGGGGGGGAATCAATATTAGTACTTTTATTTCTTTAACTAAAATATAAATCTTCAATGATATTCAATCAACATTCAATATAGCATCAATACCATAAATCAATGCATAAACAACACATAAACACAGTACACCAAAGTTTTACATGAAAACACAATGCAGGAAAAAAACACTGAATATTTTTCTTATTTGTCAAAGAGTACATTCATTGGAAGCACCAACTTCCTATTTCTCCAACTACAACTAGAAGTAGGCTGCAACCCCCTATTTACAGGTTGCAACTTGAAGGAATCTCCAACTCCCTTTCCTTGCCCCGTCCAACCGCCCTGAAATATAATTGTAGACAACTTTGTCACTACCTCTACTGTTGTAACTGATAACATGTTGCTATTGTTGTTTATGATACCTTTGTTGTTGCTACTGATATCAATATCTCATCAATACTGCAACCACACATACCTCATACCAAAATCCACAAAAGAGTTCTTCAAATCAAATGCTTATAACTCACTGAGACATACATGTTCTTGATTTCTTCATAATAACTCCCTAACACACTTGGGAAGACATACCTTTACCCTGAAGATGAATTGAGTTCTCGATCCCTGATCTTCTTATATTTTTCCTCACAGGTCCGCGACTATGAGTACTGTCTACCCGTGGGTATTCGTGCTTTGCCTCACTTCAGCCCGCAAATGTCAACACTTTTCCTCCTGAAACTCGCGAATATACTCAAGGAATTCTTGTATGAAACCCCTTCTCCTTACTCTCGGCTCCTACAAACTTCTTACTTCACTTAACTTCTTTGTCTTTGAATCACTGCTTCAGATATCCAACCTGTATTCTCATAAGTGAATACATAGAAGTCATTTGCAATGTAATCTTCTTTGTGTTATAAAGAGAAATTTCTTAATGACATGCAACTACCATGCAACTCATGATGGCATGCAACTCACTCACAATAATTAATTATCCCCACAATAATTAATTATCTTCTGTTTACTGCCACTTTACTTCGACATGCAACTTTGTTTAAGAGTTGACATCAATGACAACCAACCTTCCAACATCTAAACTTGGAATCTTCTTTTTCGATAATGGCATGCAATCATTAATTATCCTTGCAATAATTAATTAATCTTTTTCGATAATTAATTAATCCTTGCAATAATTAAACTTTCAACAATTAATTAACCTTTTTGCAACCACTTTGAGTAGTCAAGCTTCTTGATGACCTTCTAGAGGCTTCTAGAATATTCCAAATTCGCAGAGATATATCTCCTCAACCGTGAGGAACTACGTGTCATACCATATATCATAGAAAACAACATGACGTGTACTATCCATCTATGATAGTCTTACCTACAAGTATATTGACCTTATTTTTTTATTCCTCAATCAGTGGGTTCCATGACCAACTTGTCTCAACATACTATCACAAGATATGTTCCTGTACCATACCATGTACCAAACTTGTACCATGTATCAACCATGGATATCAACACCTATACCATACCATCTGTCAACCAAGCACATCAACCATATACATCAACCTGTACCATAACAAGTGTATACCTTAACAATGTGTCAATATCAATGGTAGACCTTTAACACGACAACCAACTATCCAACAATATCATCCACATATCTGGGGCTCCCATACTTATCCAAGGGTTGACATCAATCTCTAAGATCACTCTCCAAGGGTTCACATCAATGAAAACCAACTTCCAACCAACTGTCCAACAACAGAAAGATATCGGGTGCACTCAAAGTAAAATGAGAAATGGAAATAGAGGGTTGGTTGGTCAGGTGGTTGTAGGGAGGGGGTGGACAAGACAGATGGAAACATAAGCTATGCAAAAAACCTCAAAAAACCACCTTTTATTATCAAGGCATGTTCTCGACCTCCCTCCCCCCTTACTAAAATTACTATAAAGGAGTTACCAGATAGATATATATATAATTTTGTTATTTTTTTTTAAATTACTTTACAAAATTTCATTAAAATTGTAATTTTTATTTTTTACTTTTTTATTTATCATTTATTTATTATTATTATTTACAAAATTTCATTAAAATTCATTTAAAATTGTAATTTTTTATTTTTATTTTTTATTTATCTTTATTTATTATTCTTATTAGTCTAAATTTGTTTCTTGTATTTATGTTTTGTGGAAAATCGACCTTTAATTATGTAAAAAACATTGACAATAGAATAATGGATCTAGTTGAAAATAACCTAGAGTTCAAGTTGTTTCCTTGTTTTAAAGTAAATTTGAAGGAGAATTTAGGGAATCTTTGAATATCTCCTTAAGGTTGTCATTAGTTTTGCAAAGATGTTAGTATTTCATAACAATGTTCACAAGGGTTATATTGATTATTAGCACGAAAATATATGAATTATAAGGGTTATTAAATAATGAACATAAAGCTTATAGAGTTTATATGGATCATTAACATGAGGATGGTAAGAGTAATTAAGGCTATTAATATGAGAATCATAGGATTTATGAAGTTTATAAGGATTATTAATGTGAGGAGCATAAGGTTTATAAATGTTACTGGACTAACATGAGGATGGTAAGAGTAATTAAGGCTATTAATATGAGAATAATATGATTTATGAATTGTATAAGGATTATTAATGTGAGGAGCATAAGGTTTATACATGTTATTGGACTTATTAGCATGAGGATCAATCTTTTCATTTATAATTATGATTTTATGTTTTCTTATGACATCATTTTGTTAGGTGTGATTTTGACTACTTACTCAATCTTTTCATTTACAATTATGATTTTATGCTTTCTTATGACATCATTTTGTTAGGTGTGATTTTGACTACTTACCCAAATCTTGATTGGGGCAACTATTTTGACTTCTTGTTGAACATACTAGATGGTGCATCTTGGGATTTTTTTGTTGAACATACTAAATGGTCTATCTTGGGGTTTTTTTCATACTCTTTAGGCTAACAAATACTTGGCATTCATTTTCAAATAGAATCAGACAACAATAAAAAATAAGCAAGCATTGCAAAGTTGTATCCAATATGTATATAGGAATGGGTATGAAAGCATTTAATAGAAATATTATGCATCAGAGAAAGGATCTCATTTTGTAATTTGTTTTGCTCGAAGATAAATGGAAAAGGCTTTACATCCTCCAAAGATTTTGAATTGTTTTTTTATGTATATCAAACGGTGTTTTGATAAGAAAGATTTTGAATTGTTTTTTAAGTATGTATATCAAACGGTGTTTTGATAAGAATACGAGGAAATTTTGAAAATGTAACATAAATTTTTTTTAAAACTATATAAATTATTTATTAAAAATTTACATAAATTAATCTGTATTTCGACGTAGATTCATTTGTTATAATTATAAAATATTAACATATTTATTGAGAGGAATAAAGGAGGATGTCATTCTTACCCATTAAAAATACTATCACATTTAAATTTAAGAGCAATTGTGTTGGGAATAAAGAAGTAGAGAAATAGAGTATAACATACATGCAATTCAAAATATCAAAAGTATCTTTCTATTAATGAAAGAGGGTACTAGACTACTCTTGAAACATCATGGGATAAAATAATTTTCCATTTACATTATATCTCAATTTCAAAATATTTGTAACACTAGTGACCTTTCTAACTTGTCAATTCATCAAAATTATGGAGATTTAAGAAAGCTCCTCTCCAATCTTTTGGAGCAATAAAATTATGAAGGGTGAAAACATGAAATTGGGCAACACTTTTAGTTGTTTTTTTATGATGAAAATTGCAAAATTCACTGTTTTTTCAACTTCAAGTGATCAAAACTCATATTTTCTTTGAGAATTTCAATTTGAAGCAATAACCAGATTTGTAAAGAATTGTCTTACCTCTATACTAATATTTGTTTTTAATTTTTATGAACATATATTGGATACATTTATTAAGTGCATATGCTTCAAAATTTTAGATAAAAATAATGGGTAACTTAAGTAATATTTATTTCCTTTTTGGTGAAATGCATATCACCCAGTGGGCACTTCCCTTCATTCAAGGGATGATACCCTAGTGTTGTGGCTCACCTCCCACAACAACCCATTTTATTTTTTATATAAATGGCGCCCCCTTATATTCTTAAATTTTTACCTACAAGGCATACATTTCTACTTCACTAAGAAGGTATGAGCATGGAGAATATTTTTCTATCACCTATATAGTCTATGGACTCTTCATGAATAACAACCCATAGGATGCAATCACAAATAGTTCCCCTGATACTACACTCTTCAACCCTTCTGCCCAAATTGTATCGTTCCTCCCTCTCACAGTAAGAACCCAATCCCTGTTTTACTTAAACGACGTGATATATCTCTCTCTTTCACTTTCATCCTAAGTCGTGATGGATTCAGAACACTTGCACTATATTTCATTCCTACATAAACCTTTTTGATGTTCTCATCGAAAATGGGTCTGTCAGAATCGTCTTCGTTGGATTATTTCTCTCCACACACCACTCAGGACTCCAAACCTCGCAGTCTGATAGCTCCAACACATAAATTTCACTCCTTACATGGCATACCATAGTTGGAAAAATTTGAATTTAGTGTGTACTCAACACCCCCGAGTCGATACGACCTGTTTGATCATGAACTCACTAGGTGGCATCTTAAGATTGGCCCTTTTTCTCGCCCACAGATCTTGAATGACTTATCTTTTTATTTCTTTTGGGACCGTTCACTACCCAAGGTATCGAAGGAATATTCCTTTAATACCATACTTGTCGGAGTTCAATTTGTTCCTCATCCTTTTGAACTCTGAAACCTGAACTTCGACAACGTCTTTCAAAGCCTTTCATCTTTCGCATTTGGCACATCTTTCTAGGATAAGGGAATATTCCTTCGATACCCTATTTTTGGAGTTTAATTTAAACCTTACCTCAACAACCTCCAACACCACAACTCTAATGGGTCCCACCTTCCCCACAACACTGCACACACGTTGGATCGACACACCTTTCTAGATAAAATGGAATATGCTCTCGATACCGCTCACGTCGAAGCTCAAACTGATCCTCAAGCTTTCCCACTTCAATCCTACAACTCTGATGGTTATATTTTCCAATTCAAACCCCCCATAAACTCCAATACATGAATTTTGGAAACTACCTCTCTTAATTAGCATTAATGATGGAGATCGATGTCGGATTTAGTAAAAGATTTCATACACAAACAAGTTATGGCACATTTACGGGTGTTTTAATACCTCTTAATGGATATAAACCCTTATTTTATGACCAATGTTCTTCCAAAAGTTTGCAAATGTCATTCTTCTTTTATTCGCTAAGTGTACTGTGTGACCATTTCCTCGGCTCAATTCTAGGTATTGCATTTTACTGTTTAATAGTTGGTCTTTTCGTGTTGCCATATTATTTTTCCATAGGTTAATTCACTTCTTAATCTGATGATGAACGATTAATCAACCTCATATCATGGCGAGCTAGAATCCCAGAAGACCAAAGGGCTCTATTTATTACTAGTCATCTTTCTCCCCTAAAACATCGTCTCGCCTGACTAAGGCCTTGGTGACAGACACTACCCCCCACATTGGTAAATACCACAGTCTCACATATGAGGAAATCTACAAAATTTTCAACTCGAGTGATTTTCCTGCAGAGGATGAGAACATAGAAATATATCGGAACATCCAAAAAAGCAGGATTCATCTGGTTGTTGCACGACCAACTCTTTTCCCATGTAATGAGGCCACACAATGGTGCTTTAATCAATTCGAATAAAACACTGCAACCATCGTGAGAAAATAGGGGAAGCGTGCGGCCTCCCTAAGGCCTAAAGACATTTGTTTGAGGTACCATCTAGCCACTCCCACATGTGCTCTCAAAGAGCCATTCTTGAAAGGATTCGCCCAAGGCAACAATGGACCAGTGAAGCTAATGAAAAATTGGTGGGCTGACGAGGACGAGACCCTTAAACAAGGACAAAATTTGGTTCCCACCCACAGGCTCAAGGCATTGTATGAGTTGTTAGTAGCCATGCTATTTCGACTTTATTGCGAAGAGAAAATCACACACTTCCAGACCGATTGGCTGGCACTAACCCATATCATCATCAAAATAGGACAAGTGTTCAATTGGGAAGACATCTTATCCTTCAACATATGTCTCCATATAAAGAACATCCCAGGTATGAAAAAGCCTTGTTTTTACATGACTTCCTACCTAATTGATGTTATTTGTTCCTCTATGCAATTTCCTGACCTAGGGTGGAATTGGGACCAAGACCAACCCCCTATTTATGTGTACTTCTTTGAGCTCTGGAGCATTAACTACAAGAGATATTTTTATAACATTTGTAATATTTACCTAGACCCTCTACACTATTCCTTTTGGTTTTCCAAGACATAGGATTTCCTTTGAATCTAGGACTGGGATGAAGGGTATAGTTGATTGGTTCCTATGTAAATACTATTCATATATTAGGGTGTATGGCACCACCAGAACCCCGCACCTTTTACCCTACTTTGTCCTAGTTCGTTTGATGATGAGAGAGATTTCTTACCAAACCATGGGGTTAGGGGTCACCTCACTACTCCTAATTAGTAGCAAAAAGCTCTAGCCTATTTTCCCAATCCGCATAGGGAACTACACCATTTCCAACGACCCACATGCAAGAAAGGAGACAAAAAACCTGCAAGAACTACACCTATGCCTAGGATATCCTAAAGGACATGACCCATATGAGCTTGCAGTCATCCATGTCAGATCTATTGGACTCACCCACACCAACATCCATGTGGTTGATTTTGATGAAGACGGATTTAAAGGGATACAATGGTATGAAGAAGCCCTACAAAAGTTACCCAATGATGCTTCCAGGAAGGATCTTGAATGTGAAAAAGAGGAAATGAAGAGAGTGATTATTGACCAGTTCCATATATTTCTCCAACAGGAACAAGTCGACAACAACGTTAAAGAGCAATAAAAAGCTAGAAATGAGGAAAAGTTGGAACATAAGAGACTCCAAGCTAATGAAGAATATCAAAGAAGGAAATTCGAGGAGAAAAGAATCAGAAAATAAAATGAACTTAAGGAAGAACATGGTGCACTTTAAATGAAGAAAGATGAAGAATCCAAGGAAAAGAAATTGGTTAATGAGGCAGAGGCTAAGATATTGGTCGATGAATTTGAAGCTAAACAGGCAGTTGAAGAAGTCAAGGCCAAGAAAAATGAAAATGAGTTGTTTAAACAACGTTAGTTGCAGGATTTGAGTCAGACCCCAAGCACTCCATCAACACCTAATTTGGGTATTGTGAACATGCCACCTCAAGACTACACTCCTCTCAACGCTATTCCAAGGGATTGTTCTTTTTCTTCTCAAGCCTTCAATTTTGAGGGCACTGTGATTTCTATTGGAGACTACTATTATGACAATAAAATGAGGAGTATTAAGAAGATATCGAGTAAAAGGAAAAGAGGAGAAGACAATATATCTAAGTCATCTGCAAGGAGAATATTGGAATGGAAGTCTGGGACCGATCCTGAAGAGAATGTCGTTCATGTAGCCTATGCACTCCACACTTTTGTTGTACTAAATGCCTCATCTGTCCTTGAAGTAGTCAGTGCCCTAAACACTACCAAAACCAGGGTGATAGAGTTGGAGGTAGAATTAAGATATGTGAAAGACAGACTTACTTCAGAGTTCGAGAATGTTGCAAGAGTAGCTAACACTCTCAATGAAGAAGATTTGAACAGAGACCTACAAGTGCGGAGAGATCAAATGAATCCAAAGTTTGAAATAATGATCAGGACCCAACGGGACACCCATAATACAAAATTAAAAGCAGAAAGACAAAATCTCAAAACATCCATGGAGGTGAACCAAACATCTACACTTGTTGTGGATACTATCAAAACCCATGCACTAGAGCTAAACCAAAGATTTGCAACTGAACATAAAAAATTCCTCAATCTGCTCGGAAACATACAAATTGGTCGAGAAGAACAACTCAGGCTACAAGATAATCTGGTAGAGATTCAAGGAAGGTATCATGGAGCTCATAATGCTTTCGAGAATATTCTTTGTTGGTAAGATATGTACGAGGCTCCCTCCACTACACTTCCAGTATACTCCAATAGAGAAAGAATTCGATATCATATATTTTTTTACACTTGTAAACCCATTTTCAAGAATGTACAGGCCACCCAAAAGGCAACAAATGACACCTGCATAAGGATATGGAACAGATCAAGTGATCTCATGGAAGTAATTAGGATGCATTCGTTACTCCCTATTTATGAAGCAACACTTGCCACCGCCAGAATTGTTGAGGTGGAAGAAAGAAAATAAATCAGCCAAGTAAGCATACAAATTTTAAATCGGATTGAAAGAGAATCTTTGGAGGAAAACCTATTAAGACCTACCCAGTTGACCAGTAAAATCCCACACTTTGTTAAAAATGAAGAAAAGGAGTTACATCAAGAAGTGTTCACCAAAGTTTGCAGTGGAGAGTTAATCATGGAGAAATTGTAATCGGACAAGCTTGAAGACATTATGAAATATTATTCCCTCTAGGAAGAATATCAGGATCAAATGGAGGGGCAGAGCAACTCATGATAAAAAAAAATCATAATTGTACCCATATGTCTCCTTTCTCTACTATTGTTATCTTGCTATCTGATTTGGAGCATGAAGAGTCATTTTGTAAAACGAGCCTGGGTTCATAATTGCAAGACTATCATGTAAACAATCACTCCTCATTATTAAAGGGAGGATTGTCCATAAGAAAGGGATTTTGGTTTTCGGATGTAGCAAGACAATATTTTTACTACATGTGAATTTGAACCTTAAGACATTTTTTGAATATTGTGGTGTTAATGTGTACGAATCTGACTATTCAATTTGTGCATGTTTACTTTTGTAGTATGTGAATGTTGGTCTATGGATTACTTCTAAATTAATGTTCTCATGTTTACAATTACCATGATTTTGAAATGGAGTACAACAATAGTGTGATGCAGTTAATTAATCAATTACTTGATTCTAATTGGTTATGTTATTAAGCATTCATGTTACTTGTATTATGAATTTATTTTGCGCAAGTAATATAAATATTTCATTGTACTCGTCCTTTTGAGTTTGCTCCTGATCATGATAGGGTAGTATTTATCTTAGAAATGTAGTAATTCATCTTAGCTTAGAATTAGTTAGTTAGGATTTTCATTTTTAATTCATTTGAGAACCTTCGGTTCTCATATTCATATTTAGTTAATGTATTATTTAGACTAGTAACCAGGCCAAAATCTAGTTGGAAACATTATCCCAAATGAGAGTGGTTCTAATTGGGACTTACCATCGGGCGCTCTTCCTTATTTGATTGAACAGGTCATTATGGTCCGTCAACACCAAGGTAAATCAAAATTTTCATCATCAATATAACAATATATGCATTAAGATCTTAACATATCACTTGTGGGAATTGATCATGGGTGGGGAGGATAATACCCCTCATCACAATTACCTATGTTATACCCAATTGACATATTTTTTTATTATTTATTGAAATAGAGTAAACCAAAACAATAGTGTCATATATACATTTATGTGGGCACCAATTGATCCAGATTTAGGAGCAGAATGAACTGATCAACAGACTGAATACAATAAACACAGAGATATGAAGAATAACACAGATATCCAATGAAAAATATCTTATATTGAATAAATGAAACAGGATGAAACTGTAAAACTGCAGAACTAAAATGCTTGCTTGAATGGTGGTAGTTATCTCTAAGAAGAGATGTGGCTGCTATGCACATCCGTCTGAGAAGAATGATTACAATGAGGCTTTAGAGGCCTTTTTGATATTACTCATGAATTCCAAAACTCTAGACATCCAAAAACCTAACTCTAGGAGGTGAAACGCCAAAAGTCATGTGGGCCCCTATGGGTAAGTTGGTACCTCAACTTCCCAGGGCTGTAACTTTTGCATACAACATCTGTTTTAGGCGTGTGATAGCCCATTGGAAAGGTATTTCAGAGAACTACACATTATGTCATCAAACTCATCAATCCTAGGAATGGGGTATCGATTCCTGGCTGTGATTTTGTTTAAGGATCTGTAATCAATGGAGAGTCGCTAAGTCTCTTATTTCTTATGTACCATCAGTACAATCAAGATTTTGCAAGGGGAGGAGCTAGGTCTGATGTGCCCCTTTTGAAGAAGCTCTTGGATCTGACGCATGATTTCATCATTTTACATCAACGAGTGATGATAGATTGGTCCATTAGGTAGAGGTGCATCGAGGGTAAGATCAATTGGATGCTTGACTTGGCAGTGCGTCGATACCCTGGTGAGTGAGGAGAAGATGTCTTTGTATTCTTCCACGATCTAGTCCACTTGCTTTTGCTGCAAAGAGAGGCTCTGTGTAGAGGCCACAGATGTGGTGGCGACCTTCTTCTTACTGTGAGCACGGATCACAAAGAAGATGAACTTCCCAGTCTGTGAAATGACCTTACTGCATTTTTTAGTAGAGATTAAAGAAATAATGGTAGGTGGCACTACCTCTAGTATCCTGTACAATTGTCTACCCAAAGTAATAATAACATCGCGGGGTCTAGACTCATACACAACATGACGCTTCCACAAATATGGTTTTTCTAATAGAACATCACAAACTTCAAGGGGAGAAATATCACACAATACCTCATCTTTGAAAGGGTTGATTCCATAGGGCATAAGACACTATTGGCTGACACGGAGATCTCTTCCTCGGTGAAGTCAACCAATGGTGTAGAGTTGCGGGTGCGGTGTCGTTGGTAGGTCCAGCTACCTGATGACCTCTACTAAAATCAGTTTCTTCTGACTGTCGATATCGACAATGAAATGAAGTGGAGCCCCCTTTAACCACATATGTGAGCAAAAGAGGTATTCCCCTTCCTCTGGTTCTTCTTGTTCGCTTGGCTAGACATTGGTGGTAGCAACAGTGGCACTGGGTTCAACATCGATAATATGCTTCCCTCCTTTGAAATTTGATTTGGAATCCGAATCGACCTCTGACTCAGAATCCTTTAGCTCGATCATGAGTGACTTCTTGGAGCATCATTCTTCAGTGTTGTGCCAAGGGATTTTATGGTACTCACACCATTTTCCCGTGTCCTTCTTCATCTTCTCATTTCCCTTCTTGTGTTGCAGCTTGGATTGGTTGTCCTGAGAATGACCATCTCAGCTCGGTCCCTTGCTATGTGGGTTGGGGCCGCCTATGCCCTACTTCAGCTGTGAGGAGTTTGTAGATCCAAACTCTCACCTCTTCTGCTTAAATTTTTGCTCGATCTTGACAGTGTATCTATAAGTCATGCCCAATGAGGCGATGTCCATAAAATCCATCTATGTTTGAATGTATCTATGCAAATAGCCACGGTATTTGAGCACTAGATGATGCTCAAAATATTTGATACCCAACTTGGTGCGCAGGGTATGGAAAATATTGGTGAAATCCAGTACTGTCTGGTCCCTTTCTTGATGTAAGGTGGTCCATCTGGTGTATTGGTCCTCGTAGCTTCCAACATGGTAGTATTGTTCTTTAATGGCGTCCCAGAAGGAATCCATGTAGGGGCCACCACAAATATTGCAGATTCCTCTATGACCCTTTTCTCAGAGTAAGGATCCCACCAATCTTTAACATGGGGGACGACCTTGAGCAGTGCAAAAGTAATATTTTCCCTATCAGAAAAATTGTGGACCGAAAAATACCCTTCGAGCAGGTTCAACCATTTATCTACAACATCTGCATCTATCAATCCTTCAAATAATGGAATATCAAAATTTACTTGTACCTTGAAGGGGGTTGCATGGCCGCTTGATGAAGATGTTACTCCTGTGGGTAGTCATCAAGGATCTGTGAAAAATTGTCCATCATTTCGTTCCTTTGTCGCACGAGAGCTTCCTCGAGCAATATTTTAATAGGATCTCCTGCTCCATCATCTTTCTTTTCATCCCCCATGGGTTTTTTTCAGGCTCGGCACGACCGATCTTGCAACGACTCAATTGGTTCGAGTCCCAACTTCTTGTACCCATATCTTGTCGGGGACATGCACGAAGAAAAATAAATGAAGAGCAGATCGCTCTGATACCACTGATCCAGATTTAGGAGCAAAACAAATTGATCAATAGACTTAATACAATAAACACAGAGATATGAAGAATAACAAAGATATCCAGTGAACAATAAATTCTATTGAATAAATGAAATGGGTTGAAACTGTAAAACTGCATAATTGAAAATGCTTGCTTGAATGGTGGTAGTTATCTCTGAGAAGAGATGTGGCTGCTACATGCATTCGTCTGAGCAGAATGATTACAATGAAGCTCTAGAGGCCTTTTTGATAGTACTCATGAATGCAAAAACCCTAGACATCCAAAAACCTAACCCTAGGAGGTGAAATGCCAAAAGTCATGTGGGCCCCTATGGGTAAGTTGGTACCTCAACTTCCCGAGGTCATAACTTTTGCATATGACCTCCATTTTAGGCGTGTGATACCCCGTTGGAAAGGTATTTCATAGAACTACACATTATTCCATCAAACTCTAACTATGACTATAGTTTGACTGTGGCAAGCCAAAAAAAATATTGTTTAGGGCTCCAAAATGGCCCTGGAAGTACAACAAGATGTGATGACATGAAAACATACAAAATAAGCCATTTGGATTAGGTGAGAGCCCACCGATATCCTCCTGGAATATGTGCAGGGATTCAAACAACCCCAGAAATGTAGAACCCACAATTACGAAGAAGTACAGAAGAATGTGTTGAACTAAAAACGGACAAGAGGAGCCAATTGAAATAGGTGGGTGGCCGCCAATATCCACCTGGATCACCAATTTTTGTTGTTAGAGTTAATTCTTGCTTTAGTAGAGTTTGTTTGGGTTTGTTAGATCTAGTTAGTTGTGAGATATCTTCTCAAACTATCAGATTCTATTTTAGTATGTGGTTGAGATAGTCTCTCAACAAGTTGGTAAGAGTGTGTGCCTATCTTGAGGCAAAGATCGATGTATAAATATGTATGTGATTTATTAAAGAAAACAGATTGTGTGTGTGCAATATCGTTTACTAAGTTGGTATCAAAGTTGGTTTCTCTAGGTGTAACTCCCTCATGGGAGGGCCCAAAAATATGTGAGATGTAATCTGGTGATGTAGGAGTGTAGAATTAGATTATTTTTATGAGTTTTTTGTGTGAGTGTTTGGAGTGGATTTTTTTTTTTTTTTAAATGTAACCTATTGGCAGAATTTGGATTCTACGAGTCTTATGGTTGATTGACTTTGCCAATGCATGCATTGTGGTACGTTGGGTGGGAGCATACCAAGTATTTTGTCAATCGATTTTCACATTCATTAAAGGTTGGATTTCTCATAAATGGTCAAACAATATGTTAATCAGTGATAGAATCGACATACATGTTCCCTTATTTGGGTTATATAATGTCAATCTATTCAATTTTTGTTGGAAAACTGTATTTGTGGTGTCAACTACTAGCATTGCCATTTTTTTCCATTATTCAATGACGTAGTGGGAATTTCAGGTGCTCTGAACTTTTGGCCATTGGTGGTGTACTTTCCCGTGAAGTCAAAGAAACCGATCTGAAGGAACTATGCAAGGCTCAGAAAATCATGTTGTTATGCTTTCTCATTGGGCGATCTCCCTCATGACCTCGTCCTGATTTCAATTTTTCATCCGTTGTGGTTGAAAGACATTGTTTGTTGCGCAGTGCAGGGGCCACATTCTATTTTTTATCTCTCTTCCTCTTTCAGATCTGGGCCACTAGAAAATTAAAAGAGATGCATGGAAAGGAATCACGGGATACATTTATTGTGAGGACAAATGAGAAGGCATTGTATTTAATTATATTTTATTTGTTTGGTTTGTAAAATTATATTATGAAGAACCGTTAATAGAACATAGTAACATAGTTTTAGTTAGCGGTTCTTAACATTCTTCGGTTCCAAAAGAACATATCATTGGTTTGATTATGTGTATAGTATGTTATAAGCTAGTGGTTTTTGTTGTCCTTTGATGCTCCAAGAACAACAATTACAAGTTATCTTTGCGTATTTGTGTATGAGAAAAGAAAAGTCAAGTTGTATGATTGACCGCTGGATACATTCAGTATCTGAACTACTTTTCTATATAACTGTCGAAATATATAGTTCGTTGTATTTTCACAGATGGAAGTATGTTCATAGAGTGATTCAGTATCAAGACTATTTTTCAGGGTAGTCGAGAATCTTCGTTCCTACAAATGCGTCATTGATGGTGAGAAGCAATTGTATCTTAAATGGATAAAGTGGTAGCTCGAAGTTGATGGTTGAGAAAGATCGTAATCTATGAGACTTTAGAGTGTGTGGTTGAGATATTCTCTCAACAAGTTCTTAGAGTTGCAAGTTCTTAGAGTTGTTAAGAGTGTGTGCATATCTTGAGGCAAAGTTTGATGTATAAATATGTATGTGATTTAATAAAGAAAATAGATTTTGTGTATGCAATATGGGTTGCTAAATGAAAATTGATCATGGATGGGGAGGATAATACTCTTCATCTCAATTACCTTTGTTATACCCAATTGACATATTTTTTATTATTTATTGAAATAAAATAAACCAAAAAAATTAGTGTCATATACACATTTATGTGGACATCAATTTTTATTTCAATAATTATCCAAAAAGTTAAAAACATATTTATGAAGAGGATAATGCAAATAACCACCATTTGATTTTTGCTATTTTTTATATTCTGATTTCGACCATATTGAATTTTCATTGTAGACAATTTTGAGAACAATGAAATTCTTAATAAATAAAATGTAGAACAAAATTATTAAAAGTAGAGATTCTTAATTAAAACCAACAATTCTTATATCATTACAAGTAGATTGATTTGAAGATAAATCCATTAATAACAAGTTTGATAAAA
>ML791628.1:399474-417456 GCA_009831015.1 Picea engelmannii | reverse complement strand
AACATAAACAATTAGCTAAAAATGGCAGATAAACAACGATATAACCATAACAACACCACAATACTACCAAAATAATACCAAAATAACACCAGAAAGAGCACTTTGATTACTGAGAGCGATGTTCACTTGCCTCTTCGAGGGGGCAACCTCCAGCAGAGCAGAGCGCTATTACAATAATATCCAAGACAAAACTTCTCATACCCTCGACTCCTATTTATACTAAATATGTCTATCAAAAGAACAATCTAGAGGAGGATCCTTCTAGAAGTGGAAGCTTCTATTAAGTCTTCTTACATTTGACTTATTCTTCCTTATTACTAGGCCTTATTAGTATTGACATTTATTACAAGGAAATATATTATTCTACCTACGTGAGGGGTTAGGTCCCTAACATGTCCTCCCCCTTAAAAGCAGTCTTGTCCTCAAGGCTTGAGATGAAGAAATTGTTGCAGAATGGTAGTTGGTTCCCAAGTGGCATTTGTTAGAGTTGTATATTTCCACTGGACTAACAATTCCTTGATGGTTCACTGATGCAGAAGACACTCACGCTGGTCCAAAACTGATTGTGGTTGTAGCCAAATGGAGCCTTCTTCGTCCAACTCGGGAAGATTGGTTTGAGTTTGGCACTTAGTTCCAATCACCTTATTTAAGCAGGAAACATGAAAAACAGGATGGAGCTTAGAATGACTGGGCAAAGATAACTGATAGGACACATGTCCCACATGCTTGAGAACAGTATAAGGACCATAAAATTTGAACGCAGTTTCTGACAATGGTCAGTCTTGAAGGAATTTTGCTTGTAAGGTTGCAGTCAAAGAAACACATGATCTCCTTCTACAAATTGACATTCATAGTGACCTTTATCTACTTGTTGCTTCATGCGATTCTGGGCCATGACCAAATTCTCTTTGAGGGTACGGAGAATAGCCTCTCGAACTGTAAGCGTTTAGTCAACCGCCTTGACCTTCGAGACACTTGGAAAATATGAGAGAACCGAAGGTGGTTTTTGTCCATATACCGCTTCAAAAGGAGTCATGCGGGTAGTTGTATGGTAAGAAGTGTTGTACCACCATTCAACTAGTGGTAACCATTGAGCCCACTGATTTTTCCTTTCCGATGCAAAACACCTCAAATATGTTTCCAAACATTTGTTGACAACTTCAGTTTGACCATCAGTTTGGGGATGATAAGTTGTAATGAGATGCAATTGGGTGCTTGTAGCTTGAACAGTTCTTGCCAAAAATTGCTAGTGAAAGTTGGGTCGCGATCAGAAACAATAGAATGAAGCATGCCATGAAGCTTGAAGACCTTATCCATGAAAAGTTGAGCCACGGTGGAGGTTGTAAATGGGTGTTGAAGAGCACATAAATGAGCATACTTGGAAAGACGATCAACTACTACCATAATGATTGATTTATTGTTCGATTTAAGTAATCATACAATAAAATCCATAGAGATATCCCACCAAATAGCAGGTGGAATCGAAAGCGGTTGTAGTGTTCCAGAAGATTTGACTGTTTCTCCCTTGTTGCGTTGACAAACATCACATTTAGCCACAAAATTGCGAACGTCATGTTTCATACCATCCCCAAAAAAAGAACGCTTGACCTGGTCATAGGTTTTGGTAAACCCGAAGTGCACAGCAGTGGGTGTAGCATGAAGCTCAAAAAGTACCGTGGATTTAATTTTTTACTGTTTACTTAAATACAAACGACCTTTGTATCGAAGCTCATCATGGAGCCAAGAGTATCCTGGGGAGACTCAAGAATTGACCTGCAATTGTTGTATCAAATGCAAACTTTTGGGATCGTGTAGCCATTCATGGCGAACAACTTGGAGCCAATATGGTACAATTAAGGAGAGAGAAAAAATGGACCCTTCATCTTCATATTTTCTAGAAAGTGCATCAGCAACTAGATTATCTTTGTCTTTCTTGTAAATGATCTCATAAACATATCCAAAGAGCTTAGTCACCCATTTTTGTTGCTCTAGGGAGGAAAGGCATTGTTCCAAAAAATACTTGAGGCTTTGATGACATGACTTAATTTGGAAGCGTTGACCCAATAGATAAGGGTGCCAAAGATCCACGACATGCAGAATAGCCAACATTTCCTTTTCATAGATTGATTTTCCCAAATGTCGCTCTGACTGTTGTTTGCTGGTGAAGGCCAAAGGCCGACCCTATTGCATAAGGACTGCGCCAATTCCTTTCCTGGAAGCATCACATTCCAGGACAAAGGTCTTTGTGAAATCAGGAAGGGCCAGGACTGGAGTGGTGCACATGGCCATTTTCAAGGTTTGAAAATCCTGAGCAGCTGTTGGAGTCCAAGTGAAAGAATTATTTTTAAGGAGAGCAGTGAGAGGTGTTGCAATCTTTCCATAATTCTTAACAAACTTGCGATAATAACCTGTTAAACCCAGAAATCCACGCAAGCTTTTGAGAGTCTTTGGGTGAGTCGAATCTTGAATAGCTTCAATCTTTTTAGGACCCACCCTGACACCGGCCAAGCCAACAAGATGACCCAGGTACTCGACTTCCGAGGCGCCAAAAGAACATTTATATTGTTTGAGGAAAAGTTGGTGCTGAGAGAGTAGATGGAGAACTCGATCCACATGAACAAGATGGATTGTCCAGGTTTTACTATAGATGAGGATATCATCAAAGAAAACTAAGACAAAATGACAGAGAAAAGGACGAAAGACATGATTCATGAGGCTTTGGAAAGTGGAGGGAGCATTACACAAGCCAAAGGGCATGACCAAAAACTCATAGTGGCCCTCATGAGTTCCAAATGCAATGTTAGGAATGTCTGCCTCATGCATACAGATCTGGTGGTAGCCAAAACGAAGATCAAGTTTAGTAAAGAACTGGGCGCCACTCAATTCATCCAAGAGGTCATCAATGACAAGAATGAGAAATTTGTCTGTAATGGTGAGTTTGTTGAGGGCGTAGAAGTTAGGACACATGTGCCAAGTGTTGGGTATGTGTTATATTCTTTGCATGTGTGTGTGTGGGCGCATCAGATTCGACAACTATGTCTGACGATCCCATCTTCCTTCGTTGTTTGTGTCGTGTGCATCGGGAGATTCCTAGGGGGGGCCAGGTATGGCCTCCCCTAGTTACGCGCAACGCCCCAAAATTTTTGTTTTGGGCGGTTTTTGCTATTTTAGCGGATTTTGCTATTTTTAGCAGTTTTCTAAATTAATCCCAGATTAAGGGATTAGGGTTTTGGTATCTATGGAATACCTAAAAACATTGTATATATTGTATGCTGAATGATGAAATTAATACAATAAAGAGTTGAAAGGTTTTCTCCCGGTTAAGGGTTTCCGGTGTAAATCTTTGTGTACTATGTGTATGAGCCATTGATTAATTTATGTTTTACTTAATAATCTATATGAAATGCTTTACTTCAAAGGTTTAAAACTTACATGTGGTATCATAGCTCGTTTTTGGCTTCATAAATATGCCTTTGTTGCTAAGGGTTTGGATTGGTCTTGATAGATCAAGTTTATCTTGGGTCTGTGATAAACTTGGGTTTAGTGGGAACTTTTGCAGTGGTTATTCGAGTGTAGAAAGAGGAATGGTGAGCTCTTCTAGAATCAATATAGAGAAGTTCAATAGCAAAAACTTTGAGCTATGGAAGCTCAAGATGGAGGACCTTCTAGTAGACAAAGAACAATGGATCGTTGTGGATCCTGTTACACAATCTACTGGTATGCAACCTACTGGCACACAAACAACTGGTACACATCATACTAGTACAAAAACTACTAGTACACCACCTACTGGTATGTCGAAGGAAGATTGGGAGAAGTTTGACAAAAGAGCAAGGAGTATTATTCGACTCTGCCTGGCAGATTCGGTGTTGTTGAATGTCTCGGGAGAATCTAGAGCCAAGGAACTATGGGATAAGTTAGGGAATTTGTATCAATCAAAGTCCCTGGTAAACAAGGTGTTTCTTCGAAACAAGTTGTATCATCTTAGTATGGAAGATGGAGATTCTGTGGCAAAACATCTAAATGCCTTTAATACTCTAGTAAGTCAACTTGTCTATGTTAATATTACTATTGCAGAAGAAGATAAGTGTATTAATTTGTTATGTTCTTTGCCAGACTCTTGGGATAATCTAGTTGTAGCAATTGGTAGTACCACTCAATCTACATTGAAGTATGAGGATGTAGTTGTATCCTTGTTATTTGAAGAGATGAGGCAGAAAAGCATGGATGGTCATAACACAGATGATTTATTTGTAAGAGGTCGCACCCAAGACATGAATCTTGGTAAGTCTTCGGGGGGGGGGAGATCTAAATCTACAGGTAGATCCAAGTCTCCAGAAAAATCTTTGAGGAAATGTTGGAAGTGTGGTAAAACAGGGCATTATAAGAAAGATTGCAAGTCTAAGAAGGTTGATAAACCAAAGGGATCTGATAGTACCTCTTCCACAGAGGCGAAAACCTCCACTGAAGAAGGAGGTTATGTTTACCTAGCATCAACAGGTACACATGAAGACCATGATGTATGGTTGATCGACTCAGGTGCGTCATACCATATGAATCCTCATAGGGAGTGGTTCTGTGAATATGAAAAATACGATGGTGGTGATGTATTCCTAGGAGATGACTCGACAGCCAAAATCATGGGATGTGGAAGGGTTAAGTTGCTGCTAAAAGATGGAAGGATTAGAACTCTCCATGGGGTTTTGCACATTCCAAAACTAGCCAGGAGCCTAATATCTGTAAGCAAGTTGGATGATGTAGGAGTGGATACTGTATTGGGAAAGGGAACTTGCAAGATGGTAGGAGGAGAAATGGTGTTGATGAGGGGAGTTCAGTGTGGAACTCTGTACAAGTTGATGGGAAGCACTTGTACTAATGTGTGCAACAATTTTGTTGTCCATGAGCAGAGAAATAAAGAAGACAAGACCAATATTGTCTCTGGAAAGAAGACCATGTTGTGGCATCAAATACTGGGACATATTGGAGAAAAGAGCCTTCGAACACTACACGGTAAAGGTATGGTTGAAGGTATGTTTAATTGCACTCTGGATTTTGATTTTTGTGAACATTGCATATATGGTAAACATAATCGAGTAAGATTCCCATCTGGTGCTACAAGAGCAAAGGGGATCTTAGAGTTGATACACAGTGATGTGTTTGGATCTGTGTCTGTTCTATGACTAGGTAAATCTGTGTATTATGTTTCATTCATAGATGATTTCTCAAGGAACGCATGGATTTGTTTTCTTAGAAAGAAATCTGAGGTATTTGATAAATTTAAAGAGTTTAAGGCTTTGGTAGAAAATCAGACAAAGAAGAAAATAAAGGTATTGAGAACAGATAATGGTGGAGAATTCTATGGAAATGAATTCGAATAATTTTGTAAGAAGTGTGGTATAGTAAGGTACAAGACTACTCCATACACACCTCGGCAGAATGGAGTTACAGAAAGAATGAACATGACACTGATGGAAACAACAAGGAGAATGCTTAGTGGTGTCGAGTTAGGACAGGACTTATGGGTAGAGGTAGTGGGTACAACATGTTACCTGGTCAATCGATCACCCTCATCAGCGTTGGATGATAAAACTCCACACGAGGTATGGATTGATAAGAATCCCTCTCTTGAACATCTCAGAGTGTTTGGTTGTGATGCTTATGTACATGTTCCAAAGGAAAATAGGAGTAAGCTGGATAATAAAGCTGAAAAGTGTATCTTTATGGGTTATAAAGATGGTGTGAAAGGTTATAAGCTTTGGAACCCATAAACTAAGAAGATTGTTTACAGTCGGGATTTTGTTTTTAGAGAGGTAAAAGATGTGTCCAAACAGGAATTCCTACCAACGCAAGACGAACCTGGAAAAATAGAGCTTGAGTTGGATGATGCAAAAACTGAATCATCTGAAGAAGATGAAGCAGAAGAAGAAGAACCTCATACCCCAGTATTGAGGAGATCGATGAGGGAAAGAAGGCAACCAGAAAGGTATAGTCCACCTGATTTTTGTTCTAATTTTGCTTTATCTATTATTGATGATGATCCCAGAACTATCAGAGAAGCAATGAATTCAGAGGATAGTAAACTATGGAATAAGGCCATGGTTGAAGAAATGGATGCCTTGGATAAGAATGAGGCATGGGATATAGTTGAGTTTCCAGCTGGAAGAAAATATGTTGGTAGCAAATGGTTGTTTAAGAAGAAGCTTAATGCAGAAGGAAAGGTGGAGAAATACAAATCTCGATTAGTAGAAAAAGGTTATTCCCAGGTACAGGGAATTGACTTTGGTGAGATTTTTTCTCTTGTTGCCAAGTTAACGTCTATTAGATTTCTTTTATCTATTGTTGTTGCTTTTGATCTTGAAGTGGAACAGATGGATGTCAAGACAACATTCCTACATGGGGATCTGGAAGAAGAAATCTACATGAAGCAACCAAAAGGCTTTGTAGTGAGGGGAAAGAAAGAGTTGGTATGTAAGCTAAAGAAGTCACTATATGGTCTAAAGCAATCACCTAGGATGTGATACCAAAATTTTGACACATACATCCTTGGATTGGGATTTGTGAGAAGTGGGGCTGATCACTGTGTATATTCCAAGCAGGTTGGTAATCACTTCATTTATGTAGTGTTGTATGTTGATGACATGTTGCTAGTAGGAAATAACATGGATGTTATCAAGGAGGTGAAATCGCAACTATCCTCCAAATTTGACATGAAGGATCTCGGTATTGTTAACTTCATTATGGGAATAGAGATTAAAAGAGATCATGCAAACATGAAACTATGGTTGAATCAAAGAAAATATGTTGAGACGATATTGCAGAGGTTTAATATGCATGGAAGTAAACCGGTCAAGGTTACTATTCCTATAGGTGTAAAGTTATCTGCAGATTAGTGTCCCAAGACACAGGAAGAAGAAGAGGACATGTCCCATGTTCCATATATCAGTCAAGTTGGCAGTTTGATGTATGCAATGGTCTGTACTAGTCCGGACATTGTACATGCAGTGGGAGTTTTGAGCAGGTATATGTCAAAACCAAGGAAGGAGCATTGGACAACAGTAAAGAGAGTCTTTAGATATTTGCGTGGCACTACCAATTATGGATTGTACTACCAAAGAAGAACAGGACTGGACAGAGTGGTGGACATACATGGCTTTGTTGATGTAGACTGGGCTGGAGATCTGGATTGTAGAAGATATACAAGTGGGTATGTGTTTAACCTATTTGGAGGAGAAATCAGTTGGATGAGTAAAAGACAGACTATAGTGGCACTCTCAACTACAGAAGCTGAATACATGGCAACCACTCATGCAAACAAGGAAGTAGTATGGTTATAGAGATTGTGTTCAGGTATTGGGTTGGTACAACAAGCAGTGAGATTTGATTGTGACATTCAGAGTGCAATCTTCCTAGCAAAGAACCCAACTTATCATTCGAAGACAAAGCATATTGATGTTCAGTATCACTTTGTGAGAGACATGGTTGAAGAAAAGAAGGTGTTGTTGGAAAATGTTAACACTTTGAAGAATGTTGCAGATTCATTGAAAAAGTCCGTGAGAATTGAAAAGTTCTCTTGGTGTAGAGTAACAATGGGCATTGCTACCATGGATTCTTGACTATATAATCACGTGGACCCCTGGATGCAAAGAAAACAACAAGTGGGAGAATGTTGGGTATGTGTTATATTCTTTGCATGTGTGTGTGTGGGCGCGTCAGATTCGACAATTGCGTCTGAAGATCCCAAATTCCTTTGCTCTTTGTGTCATGTGCGTCGGGTGCTTCTTAGGGGGGTCCCAGGGAGGGGCGAGGTATGCCCCCCCATGGTTACGCACAACACCCCGAAATTTGTTTTTGGGCAGTTTTTGCTATTTTAGTGGATTTTTCTATTTTTAGCGGTTTTCTAATTTAATCCCAGATTAAGGGATTAGGGTTTTGGTATCTACGGAATACCTAAATACATTGTATATATTGTGTGGTGAATGGTGAAATTCATACAATGAAGAGTTGAAAGGTTTTCTCCCGGTTAAGGGTTTTCAGTGTAAATCTCTGTGTACTATGTGTATGAGCCATTGATTACTTTCTGTTTTTCTTAAGAATCTATTTGCATTTCTTTACTTCACAGGATTAAAAATTACAACCTTCTTTCTTAAGGACCATGACCATAGGATAAGAGTAGGGGCTCGTACTAGGGCGGACAACACCTGCGTTGAACAATTCTTGAACAATTTTCTCAATTTCATTTTTTGGGCAAAGGGATGACAATAGGGACGGATATTGGGAGGAAGGATTCCTTGGACAAGAGGAATGGAATGATCATGAACACCATGGGAAGAAGGGAGTCCCTGGGGAGTGGAAAAAACCACTTGATGTTTAGAGAGGATGGATTGAAGGTCCTGTGACACAGAGGGTGTCTCAGTGGCTTGTATGGCATGGAGTTGGGAAATAATGCCAGAATGACCTTTTTTTAGCAGTTTTTCCATGCGATCGGAATTGATGATCTCCGAGGAACCGACGCTGATGCCTTTGAACTTATATTGTTGTCCCTCCTGGTCGAATTGCATGGTTAATTCCTTAAAATCCATGAGAATGGGACCCAAAGTCCTTAGCCATTTTGCACCCAACACAATGTCACAACCGCTCATGTCGATAACAAACATATGAGATTTCATGTGGTACTCACCAATTTAGAGACACACATTTTCACAATGCCCTCCACATTTCATGGACTCGCCATTGGAAATCATGATTTGAAAATTATTAATGACACAAATATAGCAATTAGTTTCTTGGGAAATGCGACGATGAATAAAATTATGGGTGCTTCAACTATCAACAAGAATGATGACCTTCCTATACTTAATGTAACCAATTAACTTGAGGGTTTGGGCAGCAAAGAAGCCAGTGAGATTATTTAGGGAAATGACCGGTTCTACTTCGAGAGGATTTGAGGGAGGGGTCATGTTAGTGGGTTCAGGGGACACGGACACAAGGGGAGCCTCAACATCGTCTTCCGAAACATCCTCCAAGATGGCCATAAAAAGATTTTGTTCCTTACACTTGTGCCCAGGAAAATATTTGTCATCACAATTATAACAAAGGCCTTTGAGTTGACATTCAACCATTTTGGCCCTGGTCAATTTCTGGATCTTTAGTGGAGTAGAAGGAGGAGTGGGAGTGATTGGTTTAGTGCGAGGAATAAAGGAGAGTTTTTGGTTTTGAGAAGAGACAACTTTTTGTTCTTCCTTATCTCTTTTAGTAGCGTCCACCCAACTCTAAGGCCGAGCCACGAGGACATGGGCACGAATCTCATCCTTGAGGCCATTGATAAAAAATTCTCGGAAAAAAGCATCAGACATGCCCTCTGTACAAAAAACCAATCGCTCAAAAACGGTTAGAAAGTCTTCCACTGTGCTAGATTGTTTCAACTTTTTCAAATGGCCTAAATGGTTGGTGTCAGTGTCAAAGCGTTCATAAATCTCTGCCACAAAGTGTGTCCAAGCCACATACCCTTGGCGAGCATTTTTTCTCCATTGCCACCATTGCCAATGTTCTTGATCTAGATGGAGAACACCATACTGGAGTTTGGAAAACTCATCTGTAATGCCATACAAAGAGAAATAATGTTCTGTTTGAGTTACCCAGCCAGAGGGATCCAAGCCATCAAATTTGGTCACATCCACACGCAGAAGGTGTAGGTCATGATGAAAGTGATGGGGCTGAAAATTCAGGGAATGAGAGGAAGTTTCATCTTCGGTTTGCAAAGGTGGGTCAGATGAGGGAAGATCTGCGGGGATATGTAGCTTGGCACAGATCATGGTAGTGAAGGATTCAATATGGGTAGCAAGGTCTTGTTTGAGGTCCTCTATTTTGACATTGATGGAGGAATGCATGTTTTTATTGATGGTGGAAATATTGGCACTGAGTTGTCTTACTTCTTGTTGGGTTTCTGTGAAATTAGAGTGCAAGGTATTGAAGCGATCTTCCAAGTCTTGGCTACGGGTGTGGGCCATGATGAAGAGGGAACACAAAAAGGGATGGGTGGGACCACACAGAAAATGGGTTATGGGTGAAGTGTATCACAAGGATCAGGGTGTTAAGTTGAATCCAATGGGGTAAAGCCAAGATAAGGGTGTTGGAAGGGGGTCGGGTCCACGATATATATTTTTTTTCTTCTGAAAAATGATAGGAATGACTGCAATAAGGGAGAAGAGAGAAATCCAATGGGATAGGTCTCAAATAATGGTGCCAATAGGATCCAAGTTATACTATGATCTGAAGAATATTGCAGTGATGAAATTTCCAAATGCTTAACGGGAAGAAATGTGTAGTAATTTCGCAACACGAATGTAGAAGATGCAATTGCACGACAATAAATCTTGTTTATTTTGTTTTTGTTTCCATCCCAAGGGTTAGGTTATTTGAGGGTTCTACAGACAAGGGTTTTCCCTGTGCTATAGCTCTTTGATATACGTGCAGGGTCCAATAGTAGTACTCAGACCAATATCTCAGGGCACCAACTCAGGAGACTAGATTGTGGCTTTAGCCGTACTACCTCACTACCCAAGTACTAGAGAGTATCTTCCTGAGTGTTTTTCTCGGTGGCACTATAGAAGTGAGGCGGCTGATCAGTTTATCTATGGAGGGCTTCATGAGATCTAGGCCGATCCGTATATAGGTGTTGTCTGATGCGCTACCACTCGAAGGGGTACCAACAAGGGTTAAAAGGGTGGCCAACAGATGTGTTCTTAAGTACCACTCATATTTCATGCGTGTATGAATCCCCGACTACGGGTTTATGCGCGTAGCGACAAATATTTGTAGCTTAAAGACGTTGGAATATGTCTCTACCTGAAAAAAAATTAACCCACAATTTTCTACCGAGGAAGGTGCTATGATACCACTTGTAATATTCTAGATATAAAAGAGTATGCAGAACATAAACAATTAGCTAGAAATGATAGATAAACAACAATATAACCATAACAACACCACAATAATACCAAAATAATACCAGAATAACACCAGAAAGAGCACTTTGATTACTGAGAGTGATGTTCACTTGCCTCTTTGAGGGGGCAACCTCCAACAGAGAAGAGCTCTATTACAATAATATCCAAGACAAAACTTCTCATACCCTCGACTTCTATTTAAACTAAATATGTCTATCGAAAGAACAATATTGAGGAAGATCTTTCTAGAAGCGTAAGCCTCTATTAGGTCTTCTTACATTTGACTTATTCTTCTTTATTCCTAGGCCTTATTAATATTGACCTTTATTACATGGAAATGTATTATTCTACCTACGTGAGGGGTTAGGTCCCTAACACTCATTCCATTTATGCATTCAAAAATGCAATTTAAACAACATAAAGTTGTTATTTTGTGTGGATTTATGTTGACGGATTTCAACAAGGAGGGAAAAAATGTGTAATAGTTAGATAATGCCATTTTAAATATCGGATGGAGTGTCCTCTAGTCAGCATAGACCAATAGTGGGCGCGTGTTGACTTGCACCCACTCTGAGAAAACGAGTGGATGTTGTATTGCACCCCTCCCATGTCCCTTTGGAAGTTGTTGGCCACCTCTCATCTCTGCAAGTGGATGTACGTCAAGACTTAGTGCGGGCAACGGGCTTGGGTTATGATGATCACAATAATAGTGCTACCATTACTCCCTTTAATTCTCTCAACGCATATGAGGAGCCCCTACAACAATATCATGTCATTTCACAGCGGGCTCATAATGAACCCAGGTCATTGCGATTCGACGAAGATGATCATTACAAAGGAAGGGATGGTGAAAGCAAGGTTCGATCCTCCCTCTCTGATTATGAATCCGAAGATAGCTTGGTACCTGCACTTCAAATTGACACATGGCATAAGGTTATCGAATGACACTCAACTTCAGGTTATGATCACCGACTTGGTAAGGATGCACCCAACTTGGGCTCCCATCTATAAATTTCGGATGCAGTGTAAGAATGGTGTTGGAAAGGAATGTTCTAAGCCGACTTGGAGGCTCCTTGTTAAAAAGTATTGGGTACTGCATTATATTTCCCTACACGTTATGTTTCGCCTCCTCCCTCTACTTGCTTTCATTACCATGGAACCCCAAGGAAGAAGGCTTGGTCACCCTGTTGCTACCCATTCCCGAGTTGTCAAAGCAGCTAAAGTTGCAGCCGATTTTTATTCTGCTTCTGTCCTTGTTGAAGCTTAGGAAACCATGGATGTCCTGGAAGGGGAAGCTTGTCTTGTTCAAGACTTCAAGGATGATGATGAAGTAGACACAAAAGTAGGAGGCATAATTCTAGACATGGGTTGTACCCATTCTAGAAAATCCATTTTCTTTAGAATAGTTGAACTCTATTGACACACTAAGAATCTAGTAGCTTTGGGGTTGTTTCCTAAAGATGAGGACTTCAAGCAGCTCAAGAGCTGAATGGAAGCCCTTGAGATCCAAAATGCCTACATCACAAAAATCCTCACATGGATGGAAAATCGACTTGGCATGAATTTATCTCCCCCAAACACACATTACTCAAGCCTGAAATCCTCAAATGTTGTCTCCCAAAGGAATACCTTCGCTTCTGCTTACCCACAGGTTTCTCAGGATCACTTATGATAGGTGTTTTTGTTTTAGTTTATCTTTTTGTCTATGTTATCTAGAAATTTATAGGCTAGTTATAGTTAAATGGTGGTATGAACATGCTCAAACAAATATTTTCCAAGATTTAAGACATATGAACAACTTATTGGCCTAGTTACCCCATTGGGGCAAGTGTTTTTGCTTGTCGTGTCATGGTTTCGTGGAGTTGGATCTGATATGCTCTCTTTGTATATTTTGTCAATAGTTAATACAATATCTATTTACCAACAAAAAATAATAATAACAACAATTTATAAAAATAAAATGTTATGTTAAAATAATAATAATAATAATAATTAAAAGGTTTAGAGATAAGTGGTTAAATAATAATAATAATAATAATTAAAATTTTTAAAGATAAATGGTTAAAATAATAACAATTATTATAAGTTTTAAAGATAAGTGTTAGAGTCCAATTTTAAACTGACATTATGTCACAATGTTTAATGTTTGACTGACTTAGTGGATTTAGTTGATTTAGATATGATCCAGATAATTTTGTAGTCAATGTAATGCAGGTTTTTTAAAATTTATACTTTTTTTTAAAGTAAAAGTTGTATTACCTCAGATAATCAGAAAAGCAGTACACATGTAGAAGCTTGTAGTCAATTCTACCAAACAGATGGAAACCAGAACTGACTTCAAGCCTGAAAAAGCATCCATGTCTGCATCTGGATACATATATGACAAGATACAAAAACCTGTGAAAGCTATGGATCTGGCTCTAGGCCTGCCTATTTCTAAAGCGATGACTATTTTGAACAAAAAGAGACAAGACATGAAAAAAATTTCATACAATAGGAGAACCTGGATTTCCATCGTCGTGTGGGGGGTCAGGCTAGGCTAAAGAAAAGACGAAGGGTTGACAACATGTTGGGCGTCTCTGCTTGATAGGCTCGCTTGAAAGGGAGTCAAAGAAAGAATCCAACCGACAACAAAGGATGTCCTAATGAAAGAAACTGTCAGTAGCATCCCTTTTTAGTTTAAAAATAAATTGCAGTTGATCCTCAGAGAAGCCCCTTAAGGGGGCGCTTTGGGCGCTATTCCTACACTGGGATTGAGATATGTATCTGGACAGGCTACTTTCGTGACCTTGTCTCCAAGAATTGAGGGATGTGTCTCTTCAATGACTAGACAACTCCAAGTTTCCTCCAAGACCAAGGTAGGAGCGACACCTGTGTCTCGAGAGGAATTGAAGAGAGAATTATGCAAATCTGTAGAAGCTATCAATTGGTACTCCTGAGGAGACTTGGGAGGAATCGAAGGAATTCCTCTTTAATTAAAACATGTTTCCAGTCTTCCCTATTTCCAGTTCTGAGCTATGTAAGCAAAATCAATAGAGGGAAAACCAATGGAGGTTGAACCAGGGAAAGGTAGTGGAGTTGGAGAAGGTGGCGGAACCTAGTGAAGATGACGAGCCATGTAGCTATAATAGGTTTGGCCTCGCTTTGGCTTACCCTTCTCATGTAGAATTGAGAAAGTGAAATGATCAGAGGGCCAAAAGGAAAGGAACAAGTAAATCAGAGAGCCGTAAGCGAAGAAAACCATTGTAAGAGAGGAAGAAACCACCCACAATGCCCAAGTAAACAATGGAGAACACAAACCATTCCTTACCTCCAAGAAATTACCCATTCCAGTCATGTTAAGTGCACTTAAGCTTGAATGGACGACACTCGTCCTCCTCATAATTGCGCTGATGCAGCCCTGCACTCGATCAACTTTGTGTACATTAAGTTTCCCACGCGACCCCGACACACCTCCACATTTGCTTCATCAATGCTCTGCATTGGAATGAATGGAGGGAGGAAAGCAGCAGATGGTTGCATTAACATCACAATATGCATGGCTCCAGCTATCACCCCATCCGAGGTTAAAAAATTTATATTGAAAAATTAAATTAAATTTTTTTATTATTATAATATTTTTATTAAAAAATATTATAATAAAAAAAGCAAAAATGTATTATAAGGATGTAATCAACCCTAATCTAGAAGATCGAAATTATCTATCTGTTTTGCCAAGTGTAAAGAAAAAAATAAGATTGCTAACATAAGAACAAATTCTCACGATCTCCATAGTGAAACTGGGCGTTGGTCAATTCCTAAAATGCCATGGGATGAAAAAGTGTGTCACCTTTGTGACGCTAAGAAGGTTGAAGATGAAAATCACATTTTCTTAGATTGTCCAGCCTATACCCATATTAGATCTCATTTTCAAAATATTTGTCACACTACCAACCTTCCTAACCTCTTAACTCAACAAAAGTATGGTGATCTTGGAAAGCTTCTCTTAATGCTTTTTGTGCACAGAAACAAAATTCTAAAGAATTGCAAGTAATCACTTACCCTCTTAAGGTCCAATAGAACAATTCAGTCTTAGTAAACATTAATCATCATTATCATTAAAATAAAAAGGAAAAAAGGAAAAATATTTTATTAAAATGAAATATATGTATTAGTGTAATTATTAAACCAATTTTAATTTTTTTATTAAAAAATATTATAATAAAGAGGAAAAAATAAAAAATGATTTATTAAAATTAATAAATATATTATTGTAATTATTAAACCCAAATTAATTAACAAAAATGTGAGTAAACTTTGTAATTAAAAAATATTATAATAAAAAGGTAAAAAGAAAAATGCTTTATTAAAATTAATAAATTTATTATTGTAATTATTAAACCAAAATTAATTAACAAAAATGTGTGAAAAGTTCCAAAAAAAAATGAATATTAATAGGTGGCATTATTTTGTGAAGCAACCCTATATAAATCTTATATGATAATGCTAGTGTAAAAAAAATGATTAATAATTTTAGTAATTAAAAAATATTGAAAAAATTAAAAGATATATATTTTTAATTAAAAATTTAATGTTAATCTTTTTAATTATTTAAGGTAATTGATATTGATATTAGTAAAGTACAAAATATAATGTCTAATGGTTAAGAACATGTGTTTCATCTTAAGAGGTTACAGGTTCAAATCCATAGGGGGGTAGAGTATGTATACTTTCGTAGACTTTACCAGTCAAATCACGGTAAGTCAAAAAACAGTTTTTATCTTGTAAGATTGTTAGACATAATTCTTTACCTTGGTATCCTTATAAGTAGTATGGCTTAGGTAATAACTAAAATGAGAATCTTAGTTTCCTTCTGTAAGACTATCAAAAGAGAGTATATATCAAAATAGAGTATATGTGGCCAATCCAATAGGACATGTACCTACTTCTACCATTGCTAGATGTCTTCCTATTCTTCAAGATATTCATCAATCATTATGTTGAGTTGGAGGGGGTACCTTTAGATGCTTGAGTAGGTTTGGTTGTTGCAATTGGGTTGTGTTGGATGTCCTCTAGATCTATCACAATAATGTCAATGTCATGAATTGCTTTGCACATTGTGTCAAACTTTTTATCTATTATAACTAATTTGTAAATGATAGCTTGTCATTTTTATCTTTCCTCTACTACCTGTGCTATGAAAGATTTATTTAGCCAATAGAGTTCTGTAAGCTTGAAAATTTTGGTGTCCATGGAGCATGAAAACCTTGTGTTTGGAACCCAATCCCTGAATTCTACCTCAACTTGATCCTTGGATGGTTTCCTCCTTTTTTGCTTTGACAAAGTCCTCAATATGGGTGACCTCATCCTTGATAACAGTAAAGAAACGACAGCGATAATCAAAATTGTCCTTCATGGTGTCAGTCTAGGCTTGGGTAATGTGTTGGGGGAACTTCTGGAGCAGAGGATTCTTAGTAGCCTATTTGGACCCCCATCTTAGCCCACATTTGTTGCATTCTTACCAGAATTCGTTACTAGAATTTGACATCATAGGCCAAGGGTGCTTGACAAGAGCCATAGAGAGGAGGCAATAGTGATGGACAAAGAGGAGACCCAACGGTTGGGGGGATAAAGCATAAGCAAGGGTGTCACCCATTGAGAGAGAAAAACCAGAAAGAGACCCCTATGATCCACACACGGGACTTCAACGAGTTGCATTAGAGTTTTCTTACCCTAGCTTGATGGTTTGTTGAACCAACGAACATGATATTCCAACCTAATAGACCAACAAGAAAACTCGAAATTGAACCAAATGGGACCAAACCTAAACACGAAACCAAATCTGCCACAAAACCTAACAATCATTATTCTTTCAACCTTCCACCATCTTCTACTTCTTGATTGAGCCATTTGAACCTATGTTCTTGTTCAATCTATAATATTACGTAAAGTAGGATTAAATACTAAATCATATTAATTATCACAGATCAAATAACTTTACAATAAAAGCTCTCATCTTTTCTACCCTCCAAAACTATATTCTCAACATAAGTAAACCCACACAAACATGCCTAAATAACTACCATTTAAAAAAAAATATTTTATTTTATTAATATTATACATTTTATGAATGTAATATTTTCATGTCTCAAATTATAATTATAAAAATATTTAAAAATTATTGTTATTATTCCTACCATTATAAGACTATCTTTACCTCTTCACCTTTGGATTTTATGGACAAACGAGAATGATTGCTCTACCATTTAAAAAAAGTGTGTCCCATTGGATACATTTGCATCTAAGCATGTGCAAAGATTATATTTTTTTTATCATTTACAGTACCACCTTACTAGCACAATATCCATTCTTGCAAAGATTATATTTATTTTACTCTTTTATTTATTTAAATCACTCGAATAACACTTTATACGCACAAGATCCAAATGGTATTATCTCAATGATTGATAGAGATTTTTTTATTTATTTAAATCACTCCGAGTAAGACTTTTTAAGCACAAGATCCAAATGGTATTCTATCTATCATTGATAGAGATTTTGGTTTAGTAAAAATTTAAATGTATTTATTTATGATTAAGGTTTTTTGGAGTTTATAATAAGATTTAAAGTTATTATAATAATATATTTGTTAAGAAATTAATATGTTATTTGTGAAAATTGAATTTAGATAGAGAAGATAATAATTATTTTTCTTAACTACTTAAACTAAATTTAATTGAGAATTAATGACTAATATATATACAATTTTATGTATATTATTAAAATATTAATAATAAATAGAATCTTGATGGATTATAAATTGAAAAATTAATAAATATAAATATAATTTATTAATTTAAATAATGTCTTAATCTAAACTTTATAAGTTTTGATTTTTTTTTTTGGGATATTTTCTATTTTATTTTGCCAAAAAAATTGGTCAAACATTTTTGGATCATAATCCATTTTTTACATTTATAAATACAATTTAAACCAAAAAACCTTTTTTTTTTTTTGTTTGTTAATTTGTGCGGGACTTGTTGGCACGCGATTAACC
>ML791628.1:379049-393677 GCA_009831015.1 Picea engelmannii | reverse complement strand
TTGGTTAGTTTTTCTTCTAGCTCTTTAATCCTATCTCTCAAGTTGTGATTTCCTTCAACCCCTCCTTCTTGGGTTGATTGTTTATGTTTTTCCATTTCTTGAATTCTATCCTTCATTGTTTGCAATTCACTCTTGAACCCTAAAAATCTATCCTCTATTTGAGTTTGAATGGTATCTTTGATTTTTTTTTATCAATCATTGACTCTAGCTCTATTTTGAGTTTTACGTCTCTTTCTTCACTCCTTTTTTCTAATGTTTCTAACTCTATTTGGATTTTGGCATCTCTCTCTCTCTCTCTCTCTCTCTCTCTCTTTTTCTACTGATTCCATATAATCGTAAATGATCTCTAGGGTGATTTTGGGGGGCCTCCCCTTGTTAGGGTGAGTTTTTGGAATAGGTGGTGGAGTGCTCATATTGAAAAGAAGAGAAAAAAGATGTAACAATTATTATTATGGATTGACTTTATCTCTCAAATCAACTTGTCCAAATGCTCAACCCTTTGAAGAAGCCAAAAAATAATTTCTGAAGACGACAAAGAAGTCCAGAGAAACTACAGAGATTATTCTGGGTAAAAAAGATAAAAACTACAGAGAAAACCCTAGATATATAATCTTAGAAATAAAATATATCCTAAAAAATAAATAAACAAATAAGTATTATTCTTGTTCAAAACCCTAGATATATAATCTTAGAAATTAAAATATTATTTGGGTTGAAAACCCTTAAAAAAGAAAAAGAAAAAGAAAAAAATAGAAGTATTATTTCCGTTCAAAACCGTAGAGATATAATTTCAAAACCACATAGATCTACTATGCTCAAACCACAGAGAAATATTAATTTCAAAACCGCAGAGAAGTAGTATTCTCGTTCAAAACCGCAGAGAAATATTATTTCCGTTAAGAACCGCAGAGAAATATTATTCCCGTTCAAAACCGCAGAGAACCGCAGAGAAATATTATTCCTGTTCAAAACTGCTTAAGGAAAAAAATGAAAAAGATAAATTAGTGTTGTTTCTTGACATTTTTAATATTATAATGATATTTTTTTTCAAAGTATGAACAAATCTTATAATATTTAAGGTTGTTTACTTATTTTTTTTTATACAATTTAAGACTTCCCTATAATATTATATGAAGACAAAATACAGCCATATAAAATAATATGTTTCTAATTTTAGATTGTTAACATATTTCCTTACATTAAAAGAAGACAAGCTCTTAACTAATCAGAAACAATTTTATATCATACTTTAAAACCATTATAACAACCTATATTCAAAAGCTTCACAAATAAAATAAAACTAATATGAATTTAACAATGTACAATAATAATAATAATTGATATATGATTCTTAATAATAACAATATTGTTAAAAAAAAAATCACACTTTTTATTTTATAATAAAATAAAAATTACATTTTTAAGTATATAATATTATATTTATAAAAATACAAACTTAAACTTACAAAATCAAATTTATATAATTAATAACAATTTTATTAAAAATATATATCAATAATTTAACATATACTTTTAAATAATTTTTCTAATCTTATTATATTAAAAAAAGACTTTGGTAATTTCTCCACCTTTGATTTGAAGAAATATTGATGGAAGTAACTTTAAGTCCAGTCTTTGCTAAAATCCAAATACTTAAGAATGGCCACTTGAACTTTATGACATGATATTGATGTACCCCTTTCAAGTACCATTTCATCAACTATTGTTAATAGAAAGGGTATGACATTACATCACATAGGTTGTCCTTAATCAAAATGGCATTGAAAGCTTTATTGGAGTTATTTATAAATATCTTCATCGATTTTATATTATTATTTTTTATTTGTTTAAGGATAATTTTGTTTATTAGAGCAAAAGTTTCTTTGTTTTTTTTATAATTTTAGTTATGATTTGTTAAGATGTTTGTGGTATTTATTTGAAATTAGTTATACCAATTAAGTTTAGCATTGAATTCCAGTAAGAAGTTAAAGTTCCCAAATTAATTTATATATTCTATATATAAACTTGTGAGTTGGATATTGAATAGAAAAAGAATTGCATATTTCTTTATACTCTTAAAAAATAAAGATTAGAATATTTTTTTATAAATTTTGAAAATAAATAGTGAAGTTAAAAAATAAAGATTAGAATAATTATTTATAAATTTTGAAAATAAATAGTGAAATGTGAATATTTAAGTTTTATAATTTTTATGTTATTTTATATAATATTTTATTAATGATGATGATGATTAACTTCACTAAGATAGAATTGGTTTATAGACCATCGGTAAGTGATTATTTGCGATTCTTGGGATTCTTTAGAATTTTGTTTAAAAACATTAAGAGAAGCTTTCCAAGATCACCATACTTTTGTTGAGTTAAGAGGTTAGGAAGGTTGGTAGTGTGACAAATATTTTGAAAATGAAATCTAATATATGTATCTAAGAGAAAGTGCTTTTCATCTTAAACCTTTTTAGTGTCACAAAAGTGACACACTCATATTTCAAAGTTATGAAAATATTAAATCTTATATTTTTATAATATTTAAAAAAAAAAAAAGTTTAAAATAAAAAAAAATGTTAATTTTAATTTAAATTATTTAAATTATTTTTAAACATTATGAATTTTAAAAACAAAATGATGATGATGATGATGATGATTAATGTCCACTAAGACCTAATTGGTCTATCGGACCTTAAGACGATAAGTGATTACTTGTGATTCTTTAGAATTTTGTTTCTGTGCTCGAAAAGCATTAAGAGAAGCTTTCCAAGATCACCATACTTTTGTTGAGTTAAGAGGTTAGAAAGGTTGGTATTGTGATTAATACTTTGAAAATGAGATCTAATATGGGTATAGGCTCGACAATCTAAGAGAAAGTGCTTTTCATCTTCAACCTTCTTAGTGTCACAAATGTGACACACTCTTTCATCCCATGGCATTTTAGGAATTGACCAATGCCCAGATTCACTATGGAGCTTGTGAGAATTTGTTCTTATCTTAGCAATGCTTATTTTTTTCTTTACACTTGGCAAAACAGATAGATAATTTTGATCTTCTAGATTAGGGTTGATTACATCTTTATAATACCTTAATTTTCTTTTTTCCTCTAACTCTTTATCACTTTACTCAAATTAAAATCAATATTCATATAATAAAAATGAATAGTTGAAGTAGTTAAAAAATATATTAAGATCTCTTATCGAATTTCATAACTTAATTATTTTCCGAATTCTTTTAATTTACAAATTTCATAACTTAACTGTTTTTTTTTAAATAATTTATAAAAATCATAAATTATAATAAATTTAAGACTTTTTCTTAAATTATATTTTTTAAAAATAACAAAACATTTTAAATAATATTTACTCTATTTCCTTTTAAACATAAACATTATATCATAAATTCAAATGTATAGGGGTAGGGTATGTATACATCAATTTGATGTCTGGTTTGGTCTTGAAACTAAGAAGGTTGAAGATAAAAAACACTTTCTCTTAGATTGTCTAGCCTATACCCATATTAGATCTCATGTTCAAAATATTTGTCACACTACCAACCTTTGTAACCTCTTAACTCAACAAAAGTATGGTGATCTTAGAAAGTTTCTCTTACTGCTTTTCGAGCACAGAAACAAAATTCTAAAGATTCGCTAGTAATCACTTACCCTCTTAAGGTCCGATAGACCAATTCGATCTTAGTGGACGTTAATCATCATCATCATCATTATTTATTATAAACTTTCAAATTATAACTCTCAAGAAACCTTCATATAATTATCTTCTTTTTACCTTTTTTCCATTTTTCTATCTCTTATCAAAATATTCCAAGAATAAGAACATTAAACTATTAAACAAATGTGATATCATTTTTTTCTCTCTTCTTTTAAGAATCTGACAAAACCTATCATAACTTAGTTGCCAATTGATATTGAGGATAACTATTATTGACTAATATGTGCTAATGTTAGCTGACTCATAGCAATTATTCATTGAAAACCATGCCACCTCAAATAACCAGTTGATGATCTGTAAAGGGGAAGACTTCCACTCCTGTAAAATGTCTTTGGGTCTTGGGTCGTTAACTTGTTTCCTTACATCCGAGGAAGACAAGTTCTTAGCCAATCACAAACAGTTTTAGATCTTGCTTCATAACCAAAAGATGGTTTTAGTCTAAATAGTATCCACTAGAAATATGATATCCCTTATAATCATTGATGAAGTTACCTTTAATAAGATCATGTTCATTTTAATAACATCTAATTTTAATCCTATACATTAAACCATATATTATTCCAACCTGTGATTTAATCTCTTATCCAAAAAAAAAATTCAAATTAATTATATATATATAACCATCTCCTACCCTCTTTCCACTTTCCATCCCATCATCAAATAGTCAAGGATTTTTCCATGTATAGGAACATAATTCCAAGGGGCGCACACAAAACCATTGAACAAATCTGATGTCAAACTACTTATAAATTACCACTAATTATTAAAAGTGCCCTTTTGATGTGAAACAACCTATGAGCCAAGTTACCATGGTTTTAGTCAAACCGCTATTTAGTACGTTTTGAATTTGGGTGGTTCGTACATCCGACAATCTTTTGAAAACCATTTTTTCAAATTGACCACACAACAAGATACGGTTACATATTTGGTAAAAAGTGCTATGGTTACATATTTGGTAAAAAGTGCTACGGTTACATATAACGATATTAAAAAGAGGTTGGAGGAGTATTTTTTTTTTATGGGTAAATGGAAATGTAGAAGTGATTTGGGATGGATATATAAAATATAATAAAAAAAATAATTTCATTACTAGGTTAATTTTTGGGGAGACAACATTAAGGACTTTATTATTTTATTAACAAAAATCATACTACACATAAGTACTTTGACCTCCCCTCATGCTTATGTCATGCTTGCACATATGTCCATGTGAAATGATGTCCATGCTCAATGACGAGTCTTATTCGACTTAATGTAAAATTGATAGGTACGATGAGATTTCACTAAAAAAAACTATGAAAATTTTCAGTGACTATTGGAAATTGAGAAGGAATGAATCAACAACAAGGAACAACATGAATCAAACTGAGATATATCATGCTCTTTTTTATTTGCTTTGTTTTGTGAAAATTTCCAAATTTATAGTTTGACCATGATCTAAATGTAATCATGGTGTTGATTGGAATATAAAGTGCATTTAAAATTTTCAATGAATGTGCAATCATATACTCTTTAGATCATGTTTTGATTTTGTTGTGTCTTTCTTCTTAAATGATTGCCAACCTTTCTGATCTTAGATTTACATATCAAAATTAATGACACATTAAAATGTCACAAATTACAAGACTAAGTTCTTACCTATATGAACTTCTAATCTACAAGCTCTTAGTAGCGTAGATCTCTTGAATCTAGGGAAATGCTTATAGTAATTTTATACCTCGAAAGTGAGATACTTCAACTTTTATTTTTTAATAAATATCCTAACAATTTTGACATATACTTACAAAATGATATTTGAACTTTATAAAACATGAGACATGCTAAAATTTAAACATAATTTCATGTATTATTATACTTTAACTTTGCTTGAATAATAAAGTATACTAAGTAATCAAATCATTATGCAAAGGGGTCTCTTGTCCCACAAACAAGGGGATCTCATCCATCAATTTGGCATCTACTAGGTGGTAACTTTTTTTTTTTTTTTTTGTAAGTAAGTTGCGAATTTATATTGATAAAGAGACAAAATATACATACAGATAGCTATACTAGCCATGCAATTGTATGTGGAAAGAGAGCTAGAGTTTGTTGGCCTGCCTAGTGGGAAACCAAGCCAGCTGATCAAACTACCAAAATGGTTACTATCGTGCCTTGTCTTAACATATGATTGTAAACAATTTGAACTCTTGAAACTTGGAAACAAAAAAGCTAATAAGTCTAAGCTAGAAAAATTCTAACTTATGCATAATGCATTAAGCATCAAACACTAAAACCTGGATGGAAGCTGGAGGTGGTTGTTTTGATGGTCCCCTTGAGCTGGAAGGAGCATTTTTATCTTTGGTAGTATTGAAGAACCCTTGATCTGGATTTTATGAGCATAACAAAATGACTACAGATTATTAACAGGTGTTTAACACAAAATAATAGAGATACAATAAAACTAGTTTTCTATTCAATAAGGAAATACACTGAACCTATAAAATGCAGTGGAAACATGATTGCTGGAATGGTGGCAACTTATCTCTGAGAAGAGATGTGAAGGTTGCACTCATTCGCAAGAAGATGATTACAACGAGGCTCTGAAGGCCTTTTTACAATAAACCAGAATGCCAAAAACCCTAGATGATGCAGGAGCATCGCTCCACCTCAACAACACGCCAGCATTCCAACACATCAACGTGCATTTCAGAGAAAGGGAGAGGCATTGAACCTCCCATTTTTAAATTTGAAATCTGATCCCATGGGGATTTGTGTTGTAAGGTTGTAAGGACCGAGCCATACCTTTGTACAGGTAGTGGATAGGGTTGCCTTAAATGGTTGCCTGTAGTAGGTCCAGATCATAGTCAGGTCTAGATCAACATTTATGTAATGAGCCGTAGGAAGTATGGTGTCGTAAATGAGACAATGATAGCACTAAGGCGGTGGAGAGGATAAGCTCACGGAGCCCTCATTTTGTAAGAGAGAGAGATTTTTGTAGAAAGGTCGGATAAGAGAAGCAAAACTCGAGAGAGGTTTGATAGAAGAAGCATAAATCAGGATAGAGTTAGGTTATGAGAGCTTGAGAGAACTGGGACTCTGTCACAGTGCAGTTTTTGTAAACATCTGTATAGACACACAGAGATAATAGAAAAATAGTTTTTCCTCCATACAGTGTGTTTATGTATTTGTGTTCATTGTTATGCTTTTATACACCATTCATGTTTTGAATGTATGAAATGGTGAAGTATTGTATAAGTTTCAATTGTTTCTCTTCTTTGATTTTTCGAGTGCAAGGAGTGCACATTGTCAACAAGGAGTGCATTGACAGAGGTGAGTTAACCTCCATAAATCTTAGGAGAGGTAGCGTTGAACCTTCATAAGCAGAAGTGAAAGGAGTGCACAGAAAGAACTCTGTGTTGAGTTCAGAAAGAAACAGAGTTACTGAGAACTCTCTAGAGCTCTACTAGGTGGGCATCGAGTAGGTGAAAGTGTGCACATAGAGAACTCTTTTTCAAGTTCAGGGAGAAGAGTATCAGAGGAATATACTCATACATATGTTGAACAATCTGTAGAGCTTTGCAAGGTGTGCATCAAGCAAGGAGAACACCAGGAGGGCGAGAAGAATTTCTTTTCAAGAAATCCTTTGGATCTGAGTTTGACAAAATCCCATAAACGCAAGGAGTGCGTGGGAGATCAAAATCTTCGAGGAGATCAAGCTTAGAAGGGATAACACAAGGAGTGCGTGGGTGACAAACTTATTCTAAGTCCTAAATCTCAGAAGAGATAATGCTTTCAAAAGCGTAAGAAAGACCCAAGATAGATGGGTTCGCAAGAGAAAGTTCAAAGGTCGAAACCTTTGAACACTGAAAAAATATTTCAAGGCGGAAGAAATTAAAATCTCAGGAAGAGGAGCGACAAAAACCATTTAATTAGTTGTGGAGAGGATCCTGGACCGTCAGATCTACATCCAATGAATAGAGGAAGCGCAGAGGAGAAGAATAGATCCCATCTGTTGAATCTGAGTACAGAGGATCAACAATCGTTGGATCCGGACGGAAGTGCACAAGCCTTAACGTTGTGTACATGCATGAGGGTGGGCTTGTTAAAGTCCTAAAGTCCCGAAGTCATTTGGGACCATCCATCATCTAGGAGGACGTGTGGTGGAAACCCATCAAATTCGGGTGAAGACGCTCTGTGAGGAACGAGCGCACATAAGTTTGAAACTTTCGAAGCCTGAAGAATCGAGGAGCCGAAGAGACGAAGGGAATCTGAGCCATTAGATTCGGAGGGACATGCGTCGGTAAGTCGTGAGATCAAGAGAAAGATGAGGATGGAATTTTGAAACATCTGAACCCTGAATAGCCGAAGAGCCGAGGGTCGTCGATCTGCAAGGAGACAGTGTTAGCAGATCTAAGATTTCATATAGATACACTCTGAGAGAAATGAGTGTATAGGAGTTTGAAACTCTTGAAGCCTGAATAGTCGAAGCGTCGAAGAGCTGAAGGGCCAAAGAGAACATGGGCCGTCAGATCCAGAAGGGCACATGCAGAAAGATCATGAACTCCAGGTGAAATCACTCCAGGAGAACATGAAGGATAAGGGTTTGAAAATGCCGAAGCCCAAACAACTGAAGTGGACGATAGTCGTTGATCTGGGTTGGACAGGTATCACTAGATCGTGAACTTCGAAGGTTCGTACTCTGAGGTTTTTGAGAAGTTGAGTTTCGAAAAGTTTCAAAGCGCCGAAGCCCGAAGCATTCAGGGTCGTTGATCTCAAAGGAGAAATGTGGATCATTGATTTGTGAGGGGACACATGGAGGATGAAGATTCACTCTGTTGGATAATTGTTGGATCAGGGAGGACATGTGTCAGAGGATCCAACACTCCAGAGATTTCCGTTTGTTTAAATTTGAGAACGTCGAAGGCCGAAGTCCTAAAACGACGAAAGTCGTTGATGTGAAGGTGGCCACGTGGCGCTAGATCCAAAACTCTAGAGGAAAGCGGAAGAGGCAAAGGTCTGAAGACCCGGAGAAGATATCGATTGTTGATCAAGGAGGGAGCGGAAGGACCGTCGATCTAGTTGAGGAGGCCAAAGCCCCGAAGCGGGAGCAGAACCGTCGATTGAGGAGGATACGTGGCAGACGATTTGTCATTTTGGAGAAATATCTCTGGAAGAAACGAGAGTTTGAGATTTTAGATTCTCGAAGGCCGGACTCGCGGAGGATATCCTGGACATGGATTCAAGGAGACAGGTGGAAACAGATATTCTACTCCAGAAGATTTCAATACGGAGGAAAGTAAAGTTTGAGAGTCAAAACTCTCGAAGGACGGAAAGTCAGAATCAACCACAACCGTTGATTTGGAAGGGAGCTACGTGTCGACAGATCATGGAGATATGGGATCGAGCGTGGAAGGAGGAAAGAAGACAGAAAAGGGAGGATAAATAACAACCGTTGATCGTAGATCATCGCCAAGGGATTGGAGATCGATGGATGAGAAGGATTGTGGGGCCAGGACATGCTCGAACGTTAATTTTCCTTGAGTGGGACGCAATTGGAACCACAATCTTAACAAAGGGATATGTGGCAGCTTGAGGTGAATTGCACGGTGAAAAGTGGGTTGGTCTAAAACCACTCTTTCGCGTGCCTGCAATCACACATTTGCGCAAGGTCATAGCCCAAGGGCGTATGTAGGAAGGGGCTAGTGAAAGAGATCTAGCGCCCACAAATTGAAGAGCTCCCAGAGCGCACAGACAAAGGTCGTGGGTATCACAGGACCTGAGCCTTAGGAGGAGAAGGGGCCTATGTATAATTATTTTGGGTTCAATCAGGAGCCTGGAGAGTCTATCTGACTCATAATAAAGAAAGATCCTAGACCGAGAGGTCGCAGAACCCCAGGAGGGGAGGGGGGCTGCATTAGGTGGTATCAGAGCCATAATTTTTCTTGCAGACAACAGGCAAAGGGCAAGATGGTGACAAAATATACTCTGATACCAGGTGGTATCAAATCTGATTTTCGTCTATAGATTTCAGGCGAAAGAGAAATAGGAGAAGGCCAAATTTTGTTTGCAGACAACAAACAAAAGGTAGACAGTAAAAGGAAATAATCCGATAACATCAAGTGGTATCTAGTTATAGTTTTCCTGTAGACAATAGATGAAGGAAGAAGGGTACTGATGCTTTGTGAGAAGGTTGTTGCACGTGCACAACAAAAAAAAATTAAACAACCAGGTGAGCTATAAAAGAAGATGGATATGCTCTCAGATGTAGAGTGATCCATAGGCTTTCTAGGAGGGTAGGTAGAAGGTGAAAATGGCTACTAAAGGCCATGAGCATGGTCGAAGAGAAGGATGCAAGAAGAAATGAAATCCAGAGATGGATCTGGAGCTCAATGAGATAAGAGAAAGGATGGAACAACTAGCATTGAAAATGCAACAAGAGGCAAAGGTACAATGTATGTATGAATGTCCTGTGAACAGGAAGGCAAAATGGCATGTTCAAAAGTTGTTGGCTAGAAAGAAACAACAAGAGTTGAGAAGGTGGATGAGGGAATTAGAAAACCTTAGTGACACAAAGGAGGAACAAATTCACATCTGTGAACCAAAAATTGGGAGACACCTCAGTGATGAGGAGGAGGTGAGATCAGATGAAGATCTCATAAACTGCCTGGTGGGCAGAAATGGAATTTCGAGTTGCCGGGTGGGCAATGGAAAGAGATCAAGTGGAGGTCTCGTATGCTTCCAGAGGACCAGTGCTGAAAGTTCAAATTTCCAGGTGGGCAATGAGATGGGATCGATTGATCTCATAGACCGCCAGGTGGGTAGAAGAGAAGTCCCAAATTGTCATGTGGGCAGGGGGAAAGAAATGAGACCATTTGAAAGTCTCAGGAGCTTAGAAGTGGGTTCATGTCAGTAAGAAGTGATGATAGGTGAAGATTCATGTGGGTTTGTAGACCATGTGAATGAAGATGATGAGAAGTTAAATACTTTCACCATCCAAGAGGAGGATTAGAGGAGCATTCTGATTATTGGAGGGATCAAAGAATTCCTACTAAACAACCAAGTAAAGGTCAGTGCACATGACAAAAGTGTAGTAGCAGAGGAAGAACAACCAACAGTGATTGTCATGATGAAGGAGCAGATATCAAAATCTGCCCAAGGAGAAGAGGAAGAGGAGAACACAGTTGAGATGCTCACACCATGGGAGATAGAATTGAGGATGTTGGAGGATTGGTTGGAAAATCCATAACTAGCAGATGGTTGACAAAAGACAGTCATGCAAATTTTAGGAGAAGAGCATTTGACAAAATTGCTCAAAATTTTCAGCCAGGAAGCTGAACAGGAAACGACTGCAGCACTAGAGCTTGCAGCAGAAGAGGAAGAAGACATTATAGAATTTGCTGAGCTGCATGAGGAACTGGAAACCCTTTGGAGAAGCAGGAATATCCAACAAGCTAAGTTGGAGACAGATGGATGAGCATACCATCCAGGAGAGTAGTTGGAGGAAGCTGAGAAACAAATCGGTGATGAGACTGCAGAATTGGAGTCTGCAGCAGGGTGGTAAACTAATTCCAGAGGAGAAGAAAATGACATTGGGGATCAGGCTGATCTACCCTTTGACATGTTTGAGGAGGAAGTGAAACATAGAGGACTGCATAAGGAGAGCCAACCACCAGAGCAACTGGACAGAGTGATAGAGGAGATCAAGAAGCTGATGTTGAGATCAACATAAGCAACTAGCAAAGGGGAGTTGAATAGGGGAGAACCTTCAACAACAACAGGGAAGAAACAAAAGAAGAAACAGCAGAAGCAACAACAACATAGCTGGAGAGGAGCAAGAGGAAATCTCCAAGGGAAATTTTGGGATCCAGAAGGATTTCAACACTGGAGAAGAGGATATCATGAGCATGAGCTTATGATTTTCCCAGCAGTGGAGTATGATGCAGGAGCATCTCTCCACCTCAACAATGTGCTAGCATTCCATCACATCAGCGTGCATTTCAGAGAAAGGGAGAGGCATTGACCCTCCCATTTCTAAATTTGAAATCTGATCCCATGGGGATTTGTGTTGTAAGGTTGTAAGGACCGAGCCATACCTTTGTAAAAGTAGTGGATAGGGTTGCCTTAAATGGTTTCCAGTAGCAATTCCATATTGTAGTCATGTCTGGATCAACATTTAAGTAATGAGCTGTAGGAAGTATGGTGTCATAACTGATACAATGATAACACTAAGGTGGTGGAGAGGATAAGCTCATGGAGCCCTCATTTTGTAAGAGAGAGAGATCTTTGTAGAAAGGTCGGATAGGAGAAGAAAAACTCAAGAGAAGTCTGATAGCAGAAGCAGAACTCAAGATAGAGTTAGGTTAGGAGAGCTTGAGAGAACTGGGACTCTATCGCAGTCCATTTTTTGTAAACATCTATATAGACACACAAACATAATAGAAAAACAATTTTTCCTGTATACAGTGTGTTTATGTATTTGTGTTCATTGTTATGCTTTTATATGTCATTCATGTTTTGAATGTATGAACTGGTGAAGTATTGTATAAGTTTCAATTGTTTCTCTTCTTTGAGTTTTTGAGTGTAAGGTGGGCACATTGTCTGCAAGGAGTGCGTTGACAGAGGTGAGTTAACCTCAGGAAATCTCAGGAGAGGTAGCGTTGAACCTTCATCAGCAAAAGTGCAAGGAGTGCACATAAATAACTCTGTGTTGAGTTCAGAAAAAAACAGAGTTACTGAGAACTATGTAGAGCTCTACCAGGCGGGCATAGAGCAGGTGAAAGTGTGCACAAAGAGAAATCTTTGTCGAGTTCAGGGAGAAGAGTATCAGAGGAAGATACTCACAAATCTGTTGAAAACTCTGTAGAGCTCTGCAAGGTGTGCATTGAGCAAGGAGAACGCCAAGAGGGAGAGAAGAATTTATTTTCAAGAAATCCTTTGGATCTGAGTTTGATGAAATCCCAAAAATGAAAGGAGTGAGTGGGAGATCGAAATATTTGAGGAGATCAAGCTCAGAGTGGATAACACAAGGAGTGCATGGGTTATAGACTTATTCTAAGTCCTAAAGCTTAGAAGAGATAACACTTTTAGAAGCGTAAGTGAGACCTAAGATAGTCGAGTTCAGGGAGAAGAGTATCAGAGGAAGATACTCACAAATCTGTTGAACACTCTGTAGAGCTCTGCAAGGTGTGCATCGAGCAAGGAGAACGCCAGGAGGGAGAGAAGAATTTATTTTCAAGAAATCCTTCGGATATGAGTTTGACGAAATCCCAGAAACGCAAGGAGTGACTGGGAGATCGAAATATTCGAGGAGATAAAGCTCAGAGTGGATAACGCAAGGAGTGTGTGTGTTACAGACTTAGTATAAGTCCTAAATCTTAGAAGAGATAACACTTTTAGAAGCGTAAGCGAGACCCAAGATAGTCGGGTTCGCAAGAGAAAGTTCAAAGGCTGAAACCTTTGAACACTGAAAAAATATTTCGAGGTGGAAGAAATAAAAATCTTAGGAAGAGGAGTGACAAAAACTGTCTAATAAGTTGTGAGAGGAGCCTGGACTGTTAGATCTACGTCCAGTGAATAGAGGAAGTGCAAAGGAGAAGAAAAGATACCATCCATTGGATCTGAGTGCAGAGGATCAACAATCGTTGGATCCAGATGGAAGTGCACGAGCCTTAGCGCTGTGTACATGCAGGAGGGTGGGTTTTTTAAAGTCTTGAAGTCCTGAAGTCATTTGGGACCATCCATCTTATGGGATGACGCATGGAAAAAATCCATCAAATTCGGGTGAAGACGCTCGGAGAGGAACAAGCGCACAAAAGTTTGAAACTTCCGAAGCCCGAAGAACCGAGGAGCCGGAGGGAATCTGAGCCATCAGATTTGGAGGGACATGCATCGAAAAATCATGAGATCAGGAGAAAGACGAGGATGGAATGTTGAAACATCCAAACCCCGAGTAGCCGAAGAGTCGAGGGTCATCGATCTGCAAGGAGACAGTTGTCAGCAGATATGATATTTCAGATAGATACACTATGGGAGAAATGAGTGTATAGGAGTTTGAAACTCCTGAAGCCCAAATAGCTGAAGTGTCGAAGAGCCAAAGAGAATCTGGACCGTCATATCCAGCAGGGCATGTGGTGAAATATCGTGAACTCTGGGTGAAATCACTTCGGGAGAGCATTGAGGAGAAGGGTTTGAAAATGTCGAAGCCCGGACAACCAAAGAGAATGATAGCCGTTGATCTGGGTTGGACATGTGTCACTAGATAATGAACTTCAGAGGATCATACTCTGAGGTTTTTGATAAGTTGAGTTTTAGAAAGTTCTGAAGCATCGAAGCCCCGAAGCCCAAAGCATTCAAGGTCGTTGATCCCAAAGGATAAACATGGATTGTTGATCTATGAGGGGACACATGGAGGATGAAGATTCACTCCATTGGACAACCGTTGGATCAGGGAGGATAGGTGTCAGAGGATCCTACACTCCGGAAGGATTCACTTCAGAGATTTGCGTTTGTTGAAATTTGAGAACCCTGTGTTGGACAACTGAGAGGGGGGGGGGTGAATCAGTTGTTACCATGCTTAAACAATTTATGCTCCTTTTAAACTCTTTGCAGAAACACTGAATGATGATCACATTAATACAGGGAAATAAACAATGTCACATTCAACATCAGTCACATATATGAGAAACACAGAGACAGATATTTCCCGAGGAAACTCATACAGGGTAAAAACCTCTTTTTATTTATATGATAAGTAATAGTTACATTCTTTAAATTATCATACATATGAGCACCAACTCATAATGAGGCTACAACCTCTGTTTTGCAAGCTGCAACTTTCTGAGAGCACCAACTCTCTGTTTTCTCTAGCACCCACTAGAAGGAAGCACCAACTCCCTGGTTTCTCTAGCACCAAC